>OMKK01001657.1:11022-25744 GCA_900302305.1 Polymixia japonica | reverse complement strand
AGGATGAGAGGAGAAGGAGATGAGAGGAAGAGAGGATGAGAGAGGAGAGCAGAGGAGAGGAGAACAGGGAACAGAAAGGCCTACAGCAGCATGAGCAAGAGCTCTCTGACTCTCCTGACTGTGATCTGTCGCCCACACACACACACACACACACACACACACACATACATACACACACACACACATACATACAAACTCTGTGACACATGTGCAATCTGCCGCCTACATATACACATTCAATGTATGCAAAAAATCTACCTCTCTACCTCTCTCCAATAAAAATAAACACACACTTACACACACACACACACACAGACTTATGCACACGGCCCTATGCCACTCTGACAGTGATCTGCCGCCCACTGCCTCTCAATAGGCATGAAGGAGCTCAACTCACACTCAAACACAAATTTTCAGGACACACAATACACACATTCTCACACATTCATATCCCACCTACCTCCTTCCTGTCTCTTAGGAAGATGTTCTACGGGGGAATGAGGTTCTGAGACCCCCATTAAAGTGCTTTGGGCATAGCCTTTACAAAAAAAAAACAAGGGCTCAAGCAGGATGCAGCTGAGTTGAGGGTCCCTTAAATCATTCCAAACAAACACTAAACCAGCTGATTTCACTGATTAGTCCCGCCCTCTATGTGTGAAGGTGAGCTAATTAGTGACATTGACAGGTAGTGTTTTGTTGGAATGCAAACCTTCATACTCTTGGTTGAGAACCATGAATAATATATTTGACTCTGGGTTCCGGGATTATTGCTTTAGGTCTTAGGCCTTTGAAGTTGAAATCCTATTTCTTTTTATGAGCCCCGACAGATCTATGATCCCAAGAGCAATGCAAGCAATACTGCCCTACAAAGGAAGTAACTACTGTGTGTTTGAAAGTACAAAACTGAGGTTTAGATTTAATATTGACAAAAAGTCTAAAGTAAAACTAAATGTTTACGACAAACTGCGAAAATTACTTGCAAAAACTTGCAAAATTATCTTTTAAATTGACAAACATCATATGTGTAATTCATGGCACAATTCAAACGGGATCAAAAAATAATTTGTCTCTCGCCATTGACTATCTATATTCTTTCCGAAATAAGGTCCCATGGGGGACAGCAGAAGGGGAGGGACTTAGGCTCTCATGAGATTGGTCTAAACAAAGATGAAAAAGTCTAAACAAAAAGGGAGAAGTATTGATATAGCAAAAGAAGTGTCACGCCAAGGATTTTTTGTATTGTCTAGAAGAACAGCCAAAATCTGACAGACCCATGTCCTGTAGCCATGGTTGTGTCTGTGTCAACAATGTGATTATATATACAGTACAGTAGTTCCATTCTGGTCCACTTCTCTGTTGTCACATTATGGATGGATCTTTAAAGAGGACCTGGACACTTCCAGTCTTTTCCAGGTCAATTAGAAGTCCACTGCATACTTAAAGGTGCTATCTGTAATATGTTAAAATCAAATAAAAAGTTGAATTATCACAATTACCAAGATATAATGCAATGGTGATGAAAAAGCTTCCCCTCTTTCTCTGTTTTGATCGTGCCTCAGTGGCGCTGTTTCCCTCTACCTTTCTGTTCAAACAGATCCTCCCCTCAGCCTGCACAAGCCAGAACACCGTGCTTCCTGTTTTGGTTTGTCAGTGTAGTTCACCTCACTAATGCTAGAGTGTCGATCTTACTGATGGCACCTTTAATAATAAGCATCCCTTACAGTGATACATCAGTAGCCTACATCATAAAAGATATTTCCACATGCTTGAGCACGCACACACACACACACACACACACAAACAAAAACAAGTCGTCATGCTATGCTATGCTCTTTCACCCTGTCAGGGTAAACAACTGCAGACAAAAAGGCGTTCAGCATTCAACTCCACTTTGAAGTTATCAACACCAAAAAAACTCCAGACAGCCAATATGAACAACTGAAGCTCCAGTTGCTATGGCGATGAGGCAAAAAGGTCCCAGTTGTGCAACGTCTCAGCCGACACAGTCACAGAGGGGTTTCATTCCTGAGTCACACACACACACACACGCATAGAGCTACCTTAATTTCTTTCCCATATGCAATAGACTTGCACACACAAACACTCGCATACGAATTCCTTTGTAAAATCACTTTTAGGAAAAAATAACAAATATTAGTGTGTTCTGCCAGATACTGTGTAAACAAACTGTGTCGTACAAACGTCTATATTTTTGCATTCCAGCATATAGTGCGGACAGCTGAAGTAGAGATAGCAGGAACATTCTCTGTCGATCTCCAACCCACCTGTGCAGATGGGCTCATCTCCGCTCCATTGTCGGTCACCTTGACAACGGCGGATGGTTACATCCAACCCATTGGGCAACGCAAATCCAGGGTTGCAGCGCACTTCCAGCAGGGCAGAAAAGGACTGAGTGGGTGAGAGGAGGCGAACCGCTGAGTTGACACTGGGGGTGAGAGGCCAGGGACAAGTACGACCTGGAGAGAATAGTAATCATCCAGAGGAAGGAGAGGAGAAAGTGGAGAAAAAACAATATATTACTCATATTGTGTTTGCTTGTTCCTTGAAAAGGGCAATGGAAACGGTTAGCAGTAAACCCTTTTAAAAGGGCACTAATGAGGTTGTATAACCATATTGAAGTCATGCATAATGTCCTCGTTTACAATGCATAGACTTAATCAAAAGCTTGTGTTCAACACTGGCAAAGGGCATATTTTGAGCTGAACAAAAACACCCAGTTCCTGTGCATGGTCAGGTCTTTTGTTTTTCACAAGTGGAAAATGTATACACACGCAAAGATGCATATAGACACAGCTGTGTACACACACACACATACACAAACTCACAAACAAACACACACACAGGCACAAACACAAACACACACACACACACACAAACAAACACGCACACACACACACACACACACACAAACAAACACGCACACACACACAGTTACCTGGAGCCACACAGCTGAGGCCACACTGTCCATCACAAAGACACTGGCGCTTGTTTCCACAGTCTGCGTCCGTTTTACAAGGTCGGGGACAGGTCCTCCTCCTCTCGTCCCCCAGCAACCTCTCTGGACAGGACCCCGCCGTCCCTGGAAGCACAGAGACCGTCACACTAGCCCAGCCGCGGTACGTTACAGGAATTGTTTGCTTCCACTCCGACCACAACCCCTCGTAAAAAAAACAAAAACAAACTCAAAGGGTTGAAGCTGAAATGAGTTCTTCGTTTGCCAAGTCAACTTTGTTTTTGTGTTTGAGGGTTTAAGTAAATGCAGTGTGGGAGGCCAGACACACATTTGGCACCCAGGTTGGCCAGAGAGTAGGAATTTATATTAGAGGTTTTGTTTACGCTTTCTATCCTTTTGGTTTTGTACCGAAATGAGAGCAATATCTTCTGTCTGTTCATCAACTTAAAGGAAAAAGTATTTTCTGTCTGGTTTTAGAATCTAAAAATAGTTTTGTTGCAACTATGTCACTTAGAGTTTTTGAACAATATCTCTCACATCACAACAGCCCAACACATTCTCCCTCTCCCTCCATATGTCTTCCATCAAAACACATCGTAAAAACCAAACTCTCCACCTCAATGGTTTACACTGTACGCCAGCATGGACACACCCTTAATGTACAGAACATTTGGAGTACTGGGGAGAGAGAACGAGCAGACGGACCCATTCTTAGAGGTAAAACACGTGTGCTATGATTCTGACCAAGGCACGTGTGACCACTCTGCTGCCTAAACACATCACATGAACCCGTATGGAGACACACATACACACACAGTTGCGTTACCTATCACCTAAGGTACAATCCACATCACAAGAGAAGCATGCATGTAAACGTCCAGCTCGTCAGAGGACGCCCTCAGGATGGCAGGGGGTCACTCCCCTGCGTTCAAAGTTACAGGCGAGCCCCGCGTCTATCGCATATGCCGGGGGTTCCCTAAGGGATGGACAGCATCAGAGGGCTTACCTGAAGCCTGCAGGGACGCGGTACCGGTCAAAGCCGACAGCGACAGGAGCAACAGCACAAAGTCCATCCTTGAAGGCTGGCCTCAGACAGTATGAGTGAGGGAGACGTGCGGACACGGTATTTTGAGGAAAGGGGAACAAAGGATGGGATAAGGGGGGGAGAGGGAGTGGGAGAGTCTAAGGGGGAGAGAGAGAGAGAGAGAGAGAGAGAGGGAGGGTACATCCCGGGAACACACATCTGTTTCTTGTTGAGAACACTGGGGAAAATTCCATTGTGAGGGACCTTTCACCCATTTCTGTTGAGACAGTAGATAAAAGAGGATGACACATGAATGCACTTGCCCCCACATACAACAAACAAGCAACAGACGCAATCAACCAAAGTAAACCGACGGATTGACTTGCTGACTCGCGGCTACCTGTCGTAAACGCGGCGCACACCTCCCTGCGGTGAAGACCCCCGAGAAGACCCCATCCACACGCGGGCTTCGCAAACATAGCTGGTGTCATTTCTTTCATTGTCTAATTTATGTGTATATGCAGCTATTTAGTGGCTCAATTCCCCACCCATCTCTAAACTGCACCATAAACTGAGAATGAATCCCATTTGTGGATACTGTATCACAACACATAGGATTAATTAATTCCAGAAATGCCTGTTTCCATTACTATCTGAGAGCAACAACAGAGCCCTGTTGTGTAAGAATGCATATCTGGACTATGACTGCTATAACAAGGTACACAATGTGGAAGCGACTATCAAAATATGTAGCCTCAGGAGAATTGTTTCATCACAAGAAGTATCGGCTGGTTACTTAATCTGAATCAGGCCGAAGTGAACAAAACACTATCTGATTATTTTGACCTTTGTTGCACGTTCTCTTGGGCAAAGTCTGGCACCAACCCAAGACTGAACCACACACACAGTTTAAACACACGGATGTGAGAGAGAGTCAAGAGTCAACAAACTTGCGACGCAAAGCCTAAGGAAAACAAAGGAGCAGTGAATGAGAACAATCTTTTATTGGTGTTTTGGGGGATTCTCGACTACATCCAAATAACCAGCGCTCAACGAGCTGGGCACCATGGACAGCACTGACGCAGCAGGATAGTTGCAGTTCAATTAGAGTCACTATAAGAGTTATCAACCACATCTGTGAGGATATTAGAGACTACATCCTGTTGGGAGAGCGAACAATCACTGATTGAGGTGAAAATAGGCAGAAATAAACCATCAGGAAACATGTAGATAGCGTGCATAGTCCATACACAGCTAGAGAACAGAAAAGGTCATAATGAAAGGTAAATTAAGTCTGCATGACCCTCATTTTCAAGGTATTAGATGAACCAGTTAAAAGTTTGTGGAATCCATGGTCAACAAAGAAACCAAGATGGCTGTCCTCTGGGAACATCTGTGTTTGTTGTATAAAGAGTTCATAGGAGCACTGAGTAAGGTAGAACATATAGAGGTCTAACAGGATGCAGATGGTAGAAAGTGAGGGTTATTCCATTTTGAATAGTCTCTCTGAGGAACACTTGAGATCAAAGGTGTTTTTCAAGATGCAACAAATCATGTTCATCCAAAGAAAGAAAATCATTCAATAATATAGAACAGCAACAATAAGAGGGATAACAATCATCATAATCATAACAATAATAATAGTAGTAATGGTAGCTATTCAACATGGTCATTTAGGGGATAAAAAGCACATTCTATCACTGGATTGGCCAGGCCCTTGCTCCCCCAGGAACATAAAAGGTAGTGTACCGTGCCCCTGTGTACTTAATGTGGGTAAACAGAGAAGCTGATAGACACACTAAACAGTAAGGAGTATAGTATTGTAGGAAAGCAGAAAGTATCAACAAGCTTTATGGATAAACATAGGAAGTTTTGGCTTTTATTCATCCCAGAAATCTGAGAAATTAACACCATTCCGATCAATGGGAGTACTAAACCCATTTCCTGGAATTCAATTACATTGCATTCATACACTCATCTTACCACATTCACACGTCTTACAGACCTCCATCAAATTCACAAACCTGTATTGGCCTATTCAATATAGACAATATTTCTCTTTAAGCCACAAACAATAAAGTACAGTAAATTAATGTGCGTTTTCCTGGGGAATTTATAGACTACTTCCACATGTAGATCTGACTATGCTATGTACCAACTACAAGGTAGGCACAGGACAAGATGTGGGAGGAGTTAGCATTTAACTGCAAGGGGCTTGTTTGAAAGTGAGGTCAGTTGGAAATGGATCAATTGGATACAGAAACAGTGGAAGTGTGATGACATAACAATTCAAAGAGGAGATCAAGAGGGCCTGTATTACCCAGGGCATCACAACCAGCTTTCACCAGCTTAGGTAAGATATAATATCTTACATATTATACAGGGATAGAGAAAGAGAGAGAATGATTCAAAGACAAAGCACGGTTTGAACAAACATGTACCAATCATCAAACATAAAATCCAGTCCATTGTACAATTGGACTAATATTCTGAATATGACAGGGCAGTAGATGGTATCAGGGAACTTGAGTGTAATTCACATAAAGTTCGGGCACATATAAAATGTGAAACTGCCATTTTTTTTGCACACACTTGCCCAGGACAAGTGTTGAGAATAGTGTTGGACTGTATACATGGTGTCTCCCCATCTCTCTCATTCTCTCTCTCTCTCTGAATCGTAGCATGCCCATTCCCAGTGACAGAAACATGACAAAAAAAATTAAGTGCTTGAGTAAAATCCACAAAAATGTTGAACTATACAATTTTAAGATCATTTCGCTCTCTATTTTACAACTGAAACCTCCAGCGCAGGTTGCTGCATCCTCACTATAATCAAGTCTAATAATACCTAACTATGGTTGAACACCTCTAAACATCATCTCCCGACTCTTCTACATTGCAAAGATATTTAACATAGCGTTCCATGTCTCTATGTCCCAATCATGTAGAAAATATACAAAAATTATTCTCCAAATTTGCTCTCCCTCTAATTTTACTTCAGTATTATAAAAATATACAATTCTCCAATAACAAAACCCTTAAAAGTCACGTCTTTTCTGTCTGATTAATCTCTCTGTCCATCACCGCCCACTGTGACACCTCAACACAACAAGACACCTGAGCTTCAATATATAACCCCTCTCCTTGTCTCTTACATTCAACATCATTGTCATCATCATTATTATTACCCTATCCCCATTGTGTCCATCTTGCCGACCTAAAAATGAGAGTCTTTAAAATCAATCCAGCTTAATCCTCTTGTCTCTCCTCTTGCTCCTCCCCTTCATCACTGGTCAGCGAGGCGGTTCTCGTATTTACTAAGGATGTTGCGACAGCGGCCAAGTTCCTTCCGCATCTCGGCCACTTCCTGTCGGAGGGCAGCGTTCTCTCTCTCCAGGTAGGCAGCGCGCACTGATATCTGGTTCTCCTTAAGACGCCGGGCGTCTCGGGAACGCTTTGCTGCCTCGTTGTTTTTACACCTTCTGGACCAGTACTTCTCATCCTGAGAGAGAGGGGCGAGAGAGGTAAAGAATGAAGTCAACCTCTCTACTGAAAATAATTTCTGTCTCTGGTATATTGAGAATCAAATCAGCTGATCAAGGAATTGTTATTATGCTGGAGTACTTTACTAAAATACTATGAATGATGTGATTTAGAGGCTGGTCTCTTAAAAAGTGGCTCCAGAACTACATCTAGTAAGCTATTGATTATGATGTACTAGCACTGAGAGAATGCAGTATCAATAGTGGGAATGTGGGTGTTTGGCTGTGTGAGTGAAACCAGTTGCATCTGGTTTAGTGTTGTGGTGAAATCACAGCAACTTCCTAACCACAGATGTTTCAAACTAAAGGTTTGGGGTGTTTTCAATAAGCTTTTGACAATGTGTGCTGTCAAGTCACAGACCACACATACTACTGCTTCACTGCATTCCCTGTAATTTTACTATAATGTTCTGACGCCATTCAATAAATCATTTCCAGAATTTGAATACTGTTCCAATGTTGAACTGAACTGCTGAGTCTAAAATAGGCAATTTTACATTTGCAAAATACCTTTTGGCCCAACGTGACAATATTTTTTAAATATTTGACATATTCAGAAATAAAGATAATACATGAAAGACTTATTGTTTGAGAATCTACACACTGATATCTTTGATTAATGCTAACTTAATAATTTTGCATAAACTAGTTAGTTAATGTATGTCTAACTTGATAGTATTGTCCATATAAACTTGTTTTTGTATAACAGTGAAAATCCTCTTACGAATACAGATTTAGGATCATTTATGTTTTTCAGATCATCACGTTTTTTTCGGAGAATCTTCTCAGCTTATGCCAATAAATGTTCTCTTTCATTTCCAGTGTAACCAGGGAGGGATACCGTCATGCTGGTCGGGCTCAGATGTGTTTTTTATGCATGATTAAACTATCCATTCCTTTGAAACCTTCATATGAAGTTGAGTAATAATAATTTAATATGCCTAAAACATTATGAATATTACTTCCCAATATTATGGTAATGTCAATTAGTTTACAACCAAAATATTCACAGGATCCCGGCATTTCCCAGTATCATCTGTGTTAGAGTGTGTCTGTCAAATATTTGGGGCAAATTACTACTAGTAATTTTAAGTATTTAAGTAGCTTCACTTTTTTTAGGCCATGGTTGTTTATCAATATTATTTACATTTTCTATTATTTCTATTTTATATTTCCTTAGGCCTGTGTAGTACAAGCATGTCTTTGAATTAGCACTAAACTATCCCTAAAGAGAAGCGTCTATTGACTGTGAGATGCACCACTTCAACAGAAGTAACATTTGTAATGTTGACTCCTACTGTCAGTGGAAGTAAGATTGTAATGTAACAGATTACTTCTAAAAGTAACATCCCAATCACTGTTCATGACTATACTGGATAAACCATTTGCCTAAAATCTGCATTTTCAGAATAAAGACCTTCTAAAAGCATGTGGTTTGGGCCAGAATAGGCTTCAGAATGCAACAGGGAGAAGGTTTCACTGACTGTGTTTACCCAATAGAGATGTACATAAGGCTAAACGTTTCAGTAAAGGCTCATTCTAGTGTGCTGACCTTCATGTCATCAGGTACTAGCATCTTGCGGGCTTTCTTGATCATTGGCTGTGGTTTGAGTTCCTCGTCACTGAAACGGTGCCTCCTGGGGTCAAAGCTGTCCTGGCCAGGGATGCTGGACAAGGCCATGTCAGAGGGATCCATGTCAAACATTCCCATCACGTCTGGCCCGCTGCCTGTGGGTGTGAGCAACGGTGGACAGGAAGACGAGGAGGAGGAAGAGGGTGACTCGCAGGAGTCATTCGCACTCGTCTGACTTCCTGGAAGAGAAGGAAGAACAATCTGATTTAGATGCGTTTTACGTAAATATATTAACATCAAAACAGATTGTAGTGTGACACTAAGAATGAGTAGTTGATAACAGCAGGCCACACTGAACGCTGCAGTACCGCATGCTGACCACCAGATGTCAGCAGAGAGCTACCCTCTGTCTGGAAAAACAACAACAACTTCTTTGCATGCTTTTAATTGATTTAAATGAGTGTGTGCTTCATGACCAGCAGCTATGATTTTCAAAGTTGAGGTTAAGCTAAAAGAATAAACTGGGAATAAAACATGCAAATGGTTATAGCCATATGCATTACAATCTATTACAAGTGTTTGCCATGCAGATATACAGAAATACAAGGGATGGCACAGTATGAACGGTGAGCCTAAACAATGCAAAAAGTCTGGCTTTTACAAAATATGCTGGTCTAACACACTCCATGTCAAGGACGACTAAATAAATATACAGTGGGTCCTTGAAGATTGATAAGATATTTTTCCAGGGACGCCCAACTGATAAACATTTGGTTGGTAAATAGGAGTTCCTCCCTCCCTCCCCATGGATCCCTGGATCCCACTTTCAGAACCACTAACATCTAATAGGTGCCTAGAACATCATGTACTCTATTGGTTCAGTAAGAAAACAATATTAGCTAATATTGTCAATAGCCCCAAACCACTGCAAAATTCCTGGAAAGCAACTCAAATATCAGGACTGAAAACCTAGAGAGAAATCTAAAAGGGGAAATCTTATATAACGTTTTACCCCTCCCCTTGAAACAAGTTCTTTAAGTGGGGCCAGTATAGGGCTACACCTCACCACACCCCCTCTAGGGCCTAATGCACTTAACAGCTTGACGTTCCTTCCCTGTCAGAGCACAAAC
This sequence comes from Polymixia japonica, assembly GCA_900302305.1. Classification (NCBI taxonomy): domain Eukaryota; kingdom Metazoa; phylum Chordata; class Actinopteri; order Polymixiiformes; family Polymixiidae; genus Polymixia; species Polymixia japonica. Next base: position 15,501 of record OMKK01001657.1, on the reverse strand, counting down.
ACCCCCTACCTCTTCGTATGTCTCCACACACACTGATAAATCACTACTTTTGCCAGTGGCTTATTAGTTGTCAGTACTGAATATAGTAAAAGTCAAAATGATTTTTGAATACTAGATGTTACACTAAATTGTAATAAATAGGAAAAACAGTGACTTCAATATTCAAATATATTTCCCTATGCAATAGGACAGTTATTATTGGCAAATAATTCAGTCCTGTTGCTTATCACCGGAGGCAAGATGAGAATAATTTGCCACCTCCTAATATCTGATGGCATGACTATAAATTGATCTAATTTGAATGTAAAAACTCAAACAAGCATTGAATACATCAACAAAGTCATTTTCCTATTCGTTGCCTGTAACTCATGCTAGTCATCTTAATGATAACACATACTAGAATATTGCTTCTCAGGTTTCACGCTTTAGGAGAGAGTTGATGATAGCTAGCTACATAATTGATCATAATTATTCACATTATTAACATTGACTAAAGTGCCCTAGGCCACATAGCAAGATAAGAATTCTTAAATTGAATTATACTCCCTTTTAAACCAGTAAGACATATTCAATTTAAACTGTTGATGCATTGTAAACACTTAATCCTTGACTCTTGTTACTCAATTCCATATAAAAGAATGGTAATTCAAATAATAATAAAAAATAAAAACACTAAGGACACTAAATCCAGTTTATAAATACACACTTTGCTGTGCAGACTTTAGGGCCGAATAAGGCGACCAGCACTGACATTCCAGTTCATTCTTCTCTGTACTTGTATTTATTTAATCTAACTGATCTGCAGTCACACATCCCATTTGAAGTCCAGCAACACAGAGAAAGAACCTCTTCCTCTTCCTCTCTCCCTCCCTTTCTGCCTCTTGGCTCCTCCTACATATCTGCTGGCCCTGCCTCTAGTTCCCTCACTCCAGTACTCACGGCCTCTGCACGTGTACCGACGCGTGCACATGGCTGTGGCGTGTGAGGTGGGGAGAGATTTAAAGACACGCAATCACAAACACTCCACACACTTCTCTTCCCTCTGTCTTGGTACAGTTTTGACCCTACTGTACACGAGAAACTGCCTGTAAGCGAATGCTGCTCGTGCTTATTGCACCGTGTGTACATAGATCACATGCCAAACTAAACCAGACCTCTTTGTCATATCTTTGAGGTTGATTCATCAAAAAGATCTGGGTTTCTTTCTTTCTTTCACCACATTCCTCTTGCTCTTTATCCTAACTGTACAGACATTTTAAAAGAACCTGATTTGTAGCCCTGCACAATGCTATATTATGAAAAGCAAATTCCAAGTATTGTTAACCAACCAATCCTAAATTCTCGACTGGCTTTTTTTTTTTCACTCCACAGGACAGAAAAATGCTTGGTCACCATGGTGTTCATTATGAACTTGAGGGGGAGAGTAAAAATGCTGAATCGCCAGCCCATGGGAACATTCTAAGAACACAACATAACCTTGCTTGCATTTCTACCATTATTGAATCGTAGGACCACTATCTTTATATTGGTGGCAGGGGGCAATTAGACTCTACTCTGCAAAGTCTGCACAACCCTCTTTGAGGAGATTGGCATTGTGAGCTGATATGGATACACCCCTGATGAATGCCATGCAATGCTATGAGCACCATGCCATCAACAGTCCTAGTGTTCCTAGTCTTTGGTTGTACTTTAACTCTGACCGGTCAAGTTCAATGCTGGGGTCCCTGTCGGTAAACTCACCGTGTAGACAGTCATTTCCACCCAGCAGGTTCTGCGGTTGTGCCACTTCCAAACCGATGAGCGAAGGAGAGGAGGAGGAGGAGGAGGAAGAAGAGGATGAAGATGACGAAGAGCAGGGTGGGGGAGAGGACGGTGGGCACTGGGAGCTCTGGTTGGGCACGGCGGACTGGGAGCTCTGCGTGGGGACCTGGGCCGAACTGGAGCTGTTGTTGTTGTGGATGCTGCCCATGCCATTATCAGTCAGAAACTCTTCTAAGTCCATGTATTGCAGCTGGAAGAGGCCCCCATCTGCAGGCAGGGTCCGATCCCACAGGAGAGGCCCCAAAAACTGGTTGAAACCTCCTCCACCATTTCCACCACCTCCTCCACAGCCATTACTGCTATTGCTGCTGCCTATTCCACTCCCGTTCCTCATCGAGCACGCTCCCAAAGAGTCCTCATCTAGGTCCAGAGATCTGTCTTTGTCTGTCAGAGAGAGGTGTTGAGTATTAGTCCATGTTGATTGATAACGAATGGCTTTGAGTCGTCTAATTACCTTAACAGATTCCAGTAGAGCTTTCTAAATATATTTTGGTCAGTGGTTTATGGTGAATTGTTACTAAGATCAACTCTACATTTCTACTGAACTAAATGGGCTGGCGGGGATATTCATCAAATGCACTGCTGCAAGATATCTCTCTCTCTATTTCTCTCTCCCTCTCTCTCTTATAGACATACAAGCACATACACACAAAGATGGACCAGATGGTAGCTGAATTGCAGCATTAACCAGGGGCTGAAATCAATTTGGTGTTATAACATAAATGTAAGCTTCTTAACAAATCTTACAATAGCTGACCCTTTGTTTGGCAAAGCAAGCATCCACAACACATGCCTTCATAGCATTACAGCGATACCTAAACATGTCATCACGTCACCATAATCTGGATCCTAATTTAAAGTCGTAGCGGAGATTATAATCCAGGTGAATACTTGTCAGGGTGATGGCAGTCACATTGAAATACAGTTTAGAATATCACACTCCCTAATTTGGTATCAAACAATTGTCAAAAACAAAATGCTGGCTTTATAACAATGTTAAATGTTGATTTTAACAGGATAATTATAATAATAATAGCATAGTTCCAATATCACAACAACAGTGGATCAAACTTAAGGGGAAAGTGTATGCAATGTTGAGCTATGAAGTGGCTGCAGCCTGACAAAACCGGACATAGGACTTGTCAGGTGAAAACACAGCTGTCCTCCAAACAAGACTGATAGTCAGGTGACAGCTGCAAAGTCAATGGTTGGCTAAGAACTGAAAAACTTGATTCTCACCTTTTACATCACATGGGTTTTTTAAGCGCTGGTCTCCTTTCATGGGGTGCTGCAGGAGGGATTTTAGACCTGCCATTGAGGTGAGGTGTCCTCCTGTGAGGGAGCCTCCAGGCTGAGTACAATTCCCAAACTGCGGGCTTGCGCCGGCTGGAAGGTCAGGGGTCAGGAGCTGAGAGAGCTGCCTGGACATCCTTGACCAGATGGGGTCGTAGAACGATATCTCGGTCACAGAAGTGATGGAGAAAACTGGCTTGAACGCCTACTGAGAAGTAGTATGTAGAAGTGTTTAATATGTGTGTGTGTGTGTGTGTGTGTGTATGTATGTGTGTGTGTGTGTGTGTGTGTGTGTGTGTCAGAGAGAGAGAGAGAGCGAGAGAGAGAGGGCGAGAGAGAGAGGGCGAGAGAAGGAGAACGAGAAAGAGTTTAGACCAGTGCAACTGCTGAAATTGTACAAAAGACTAACATTGTAATATCGTTTACTCAAGAGCACACTGCTAATAAGAACGTTTTAGAATATTTTGAAAACTTAAATAAAATAAGGTAAGAATACGTGCAACTTTTACCTTTTACTTGGAGTCAGTTAAGTTTGCTCAATTCCAAGCAGAATCATTTCATTAAAATATTCCATTACATTTGGGTTTAGATATCATTAAAATTCCTCCTTATAGAGCTTTTCCTCTCAGCGAACCAGTGTGAGAGACAGTCAGACAACCTGAATATGAACGTTGTCCATAACAGCTCCAAAAAAAAGAAGACAGGGGAAAAAATTAAATCCGCAGGGTGAATCGACAATTAAAAAAAAAACGTCGCGAAAGTTGAAAAAATATTGTCCTGAGTTGATCGTCGACCATTCAATCGCGACTAAAAATAGTTGCAAAGCAAAGAAAACACCGTCCCTCTTGCCAAAACACCAAACGAAAACAATGTGTAAGAAAAAACGCAGCAACGAGAAACTGGTGCCTCTACGGTCCTATTGGTCAGATGACAAGTTGTATTGCTCTTTCCCTTCTATCCTGTCGCTCTCTGCCGCTCGGCGGGGGGAGGCGGGTCTTTTCCTTGTTCTCTCTATGTACTTTTTTTTTTGCATCCGATGCATACGGTCACGGGCACGGGCTCTGGGTTCGGGCCGCGCGACGGCTGTCCTCTCAGCTGGAACGAACACGGGCAGTTCACGTGACGTCACGGCCCGCGGGGGCGAGGCTCCGCGAGAGGGGGGAGGGGGCGTGTCCCGAGCGATTCTTAATATTTATGAACACACCTACCCCGCGTGCCACACCTCGAGGAGGCATGCCGTAAATTGTTTTGTTTTGTTTTGTTTTGTTTTGTTTTGTTTTGTTTGTTTTGTTTTGTTTGTGACCGAGCTTGACAGATCTCCGAACGCGGTGACATTTGATCAACTTTTTTTTTTTTTTTTTTTTT
>OMKK01001657.1:0-11002 GCA_900302305.1 Polymixia japonica | reverse complement strand
TTTTTTTTTTTTTTTTTTTTAACTGCACGCGGCACGTGCTTTGTTGGAAGGAAATGAGGGGAAATAACCTCGTTGCTTTTTTATTATGCTTATCACACGCGTTTCTGCAGTCTCGAGGGAGATTATTGGAACAGGCATTATGTTGTGTTCGTTTCAGTATGCTTTTGGCCTTCTGTGATATTCTGTCACCAGGTAGTGGAGCGTAGTTTTTCCACTTTTCTTGTAATCCACAGAAAACGTGAGTGTGTGCCGTTTCTCAGGCGAGAGGAATGCATCAGCACGTTGCTTCCTAGGGCAGAATCAGACACGGCAAACTAGCTGTTCCAGCGCACGTGTTTCGGGCACGCGGGGATGAAGCCTGTCTGCTTGCCGCTCTGGCTGCGATTTGCTAAAGGAAATGCTTCCCCGCCCACAGGACGCGTCTATTGGACAGAACTAGGTCAACTTCCCCGCCCCGCGGATTCCCCCATGCTACAGCCGCGTGAGACCAGTTCGAAACACAAAAGCGCGAGGTGTCTGGGCCTACTGTACAGAATTACACGCGCATACTAAACAAAGCGCCACATGAAAAGTTGGACGTGCAATAATATAAGAATAGTGGACAAATAGTAGAGATATAATTCAGGTGTTTTTCTCACTGTTATCTTTATGGAACTGTTGGGTTTAGTGAACAATGGAAATTAATTATAAAAAATAAATAATTTGACAGTATGACTATATTATGCTGTTTTGGTTAATGCATTGTTTAGTTGTAATACTTGCTGCATACTGGTATTTAAAGTTTGTGGGATGTTTTGAGGCAAAATCATGCCAAGAGGGTGTCACCCCTTATGTGTTAAAGCCCATTTTCAGGTTTTAACTCACAATACCAGTACTTGCAAGCACGACAGATGACTATCCATCAACATAACTACAAAAAACCCATATACTTCAACCAGTAATGTTATAGTATTTAATCCAGAGAAGTACACCAAATTACTAAACATTGCTGCCTTGGCCCATAAATTCACTCCACCAAATATCACTGCTGAATAACAGGTCTCACTGTGATCTGTATCACTACTTCTCCTGGGTGATCCCCTTTCCCAGACCTACAAATCCTGTGCCTGCCAGCTTGATAGATTCAAATTATCAGTTGAGCTAATTCAAAAACACTCTAGACTTAGACATAATATTTTAACCAGAGCAATGTTTAACTGACTTGTCACACAAGGACAAGGAAGAATAGTTGATACCAGTTACAAACATTGCCATTGAACATATGCTATTCAGGACACTTAAATTTAGTCTTAAACCAAATTGACTATCACATCTTATTGTGTTGAAAGTAAGCACCAGTGAGAATGAATAGGAAATCTGTCTCTGGACTTCAGTCAGCCATAACAAGTAGATTGACTTATTGTCATACATTTTGACTTAGCTAGATCCAGTTAAATTTATTTTTTGTGTCGCTCAATTCAACTTATTTGTATAATTGAACAAATTAAAATGTTGATCAAGTGATTCCCAACGCCATTTGTTTAATGTTTATGTTTTTGGTGACATTCATGTTTTCGTAAACAACAATTTGCATACACAAACAGCACACACGCACACACCCATTTACACACAGCTCACATAGAACGTTCTGTCTCCTGAATCCACCCCCTATCAGTGTGAAATCCATGTGACTGCCACACTACCACACAAGGGCAAGAGTACAGTAAAAATGAGCTGCTTACTGCCATCTTGTGGAATTGGAATACGAGTGAGAGCCATTGTTTGTATGGTACCCATATAGAATTTTAATGATTGACCATAATGCATTCCAATTTCCCAATCTAACCTGGAGCTATCCACCCAATAACATGGGTAGGCCTAAGTACTTTGTACTTAAATGAAATGTATTGGTATATCCACTACATCCCAAATTTCATTTCATCCACAGAGTGATATGAACTTCACATAGGAAATAAAGCTAAATATAATTGTTAAACTGCAATACTGACTTTGGTAACAGTGACAACTTACTTATATTCAATAACTAGCATTGTGTTCCCTCTACTGGGTACTACAGTATATATCTTCCAATGGTAAATGAATGAAAAACAAATGAGAACACTTATGGTTTATTCAACGCTGAAATATAATCAACTACTGACTTTTCAGTAAATAAAGTGATAGAAATCTACTTAGAACTATCATTTTTTTTTCTTTAGAAGAAAAAAACAAGGCTTTACAGGGGTATGGATAAAGTGACAGTATGTACTTCAAACTATTATTTTTCTTTTTCTTAGAAGAAAAAAAAGGCTCGACAGGGTAATAACATGATTGCAGCTCAGCAAAAAAGAGTAAAAGGTAGAAGGGGTTAAATATAAGATTGGCATGTAGACTGATTGGGTTACACACAAATACATGTAATAATACATTTGCTTTTATGACTATAGGTCCTTCTCTTAAACCCACTGTGAAGTAGAAATAATCACTGCTAAAAGAGCATACAAATAACATGATAAGCACATGTGTTACAGTACACTTGTTTAACCTGTCTCCAATCTCTTGGTATAAAAGCTATGAATAATATCTCAAACAAATGAAATAAAGTGAACATGATAAGCAAGGCTTTTTTTTCTCGTTTCTTCATTTTTGGCAGGAGGGGAATCCTCATATACCTTATTTCTAGCAAATTTTGTCAAATTATGTATTATGTGATCAAATCACTAGGGAATATTTAGCAACTTTTCAAATAAAGGTTTATACTAATAACCTTTGGGGATTTACAATAAACCATCACATACTGTAGGAGGGAATTCACAACCTCAGCAAAAAACTGACCAGAGAACAAACATGCACTGACAAACTGACTCTATCAACAAATGTCTTTGTCCCCATGTCCCTACTCCTAATTAATGCACTTTACATTTTTTTTAAAAATCCTCAGAGAGCCTCTAAAAGGAACAACAACAAGACAAAGTACACAGCAGAGACAGTTATCATACAGCAAGAGGTGTAGCAGGGATGCTAGTGAGGATTTGGGGAAGAGAAATACATTAGCAGGTCATGTCACCTAAACTTGTCTAGTAACTGCACAGTGTCAGCCAAGCATAGTGTCAATGCACTTAAGGGGTTAATGATCCTATGGAAACAGTCACATCTTTGAAACACCTTCCAATACAATTTGGAAGAATTTCAGGCGATATTTTTATAGGATGTTCTACAGTAGTTGTTAACACACTCATTCCAAAAGTCAGTAAAGTAGATGTCGACACAGACACCAGGCAAATACAACATGTCTCCTAAAGGCATCTAATGCCTTTTTTTAAAGTCCCTTTCCTTCAAATCTTCCCATTTTAGAACTAAAATATTCCTTTTGTAAGCCACTCTTTCAGATACCAGGTGCTCAGTATTTGTACACTCCCTCTAGGGAAGAGATCTCTACCAGACCCTCTCGGTTCTTTCTCTCTCTCACCCTCTTTGACAGCTTCAGGCTGACAGTGGCTCTACGCTGAAGTCCTTTGGCCCTGCGACGGCACGACACCTTGTGCCTGTGGAGCAGCGTGGCGTTCCAGAAGCGAGCAGAGCAGCGTCGACAGGAAAAAGACCCTCTGGCTCGATGGGAGGCCCGGTGAATGAAGGCCGCCAAAAGCCTGTGAGACTGCTTCCCACAAACACTGCACCTAAGTCGCTCCTGGGGGGCCTGGACTCTTTGTGGGTGTTTCACCGCCATGTGGACCAGCAGCTCCGCCTGGCGGGAAAACATTGCATTTGGGCACATAGGACAGGGAAAACGTTTGACAGGGACTTTGAGTGACGACAGGATCTGTACCTTCATCCCACCAGTGGTGACGAGCTCATACCCTCCCCCTCCTGGTCCCCCCCCTCGCCTAATCTTCAGGAGGAGAGAGCCTTGCTTTTTATTCTTCATCTGCCTTCTCATTACCGACTTGATCTTCCTCTTACTCCCATCAACTCTGGCTAAACCTGAAGACCCCCACTTGATTCCCCTCCGTTCTCTCCTCTGGGACTTTTTTTTTTTCTTCCTGTGCCTGCTCGTTTCATCGGGAGACGACTGGACGCTCTGCTCGTGGTGGTGGTGGTGGTGGGACTGGGCACTCGACTGATGGTGGTGATGATGATGTGAGTGATGAAGATGAAGATGTTCAGTAGAAGGCAGCTCCGTAAGGGGCTGGAATGGGGCCGTGGTATGAAGGGTATGACTACGGGAGCCTGCTGGATAAATATGCTCCCCTTTCACCCCTGCTGGGGAATGCTGGTGTTGGGGGGGCATGATGGTGGAGTTTGGGGGCAGGGGCTGTGAGTAAGGCAGGGCGTTAGAGGCTGAGGATTGGGCTGCTGCAGCATCATAAAACAGGGGAGAGTAACCAGCTGGAGGCTGTGGGGGAGCTTGTTGGTGGCTATGAGTGACTACGCTATGACTCTGCCCTCCATGGCCTTCAGTGGAAGGAGCCATCTGTAACAGGGCATTGGTGGCCGCCTCGCTCTCAGACGTAGATTGGCCGACATCACCTCCACCTCTGTCTCCTGACCCACTGCTACCCTCTTGTGGGTTGGTCGGTTCAGCGCGGGTCAGCCCATGCTGCGATTGCCTGTGTCGAGTGAGGCTATTTGAGTAAGCGAAGGCTTTTCCACATACCTCACAGCAAAACAGCTTTTCACCCCCTCCCTCATGAACCGTCTGGTGATGGGCGGTCAGGTGGAAGTGATGGCGGAATGACTTCCAACATATAGCGCAGGTGTAAAGCCGAGGCGGGGGTTGGGTGTCGGAGCCTTGAGGCTTCACGTCTTGAGGATATGAGTAATAGGAGGAGGTGTTCGCTTCGTTCTGACCCCTGTCTTGGGTCACACTACATTGAGGGTTTGGGTTAAAGCTGTTCAAGTTCTCCCCAGCTGGTGTTGTAGGCACCTCTTCAAGCTCCCCTTTCTGATGGAGTTTACTGTGCCTCCTGAGGCTTTGTGAGTATCCAAACTCTTTCCCACAAATGCTGCACTTGTAATTCTTCGCCCCGGAGTGAACCGTTTGATGTTTGCTGAGGTGAAAGGCCTCTCTGAAATATTTTCCACAAACAGTGCAGTGGTGAGGCTTTTCCCCGGTGTGGACGCGGTCGTGCCTACGTAGGGTCTCACGACGTGCAAATCCCTTACCGCACACACTGCAGAGATAAGGACGTGGGAGCCCACTGGGCCCAGATCTAGGAGTGTATTGTCTTCGTTTGGAAGGCTGTCCACCAGCAGCCGGATCTTTCTTAGCCCTTGGCTTTCGGGGACGTTTTGGTTTGGCAGTAGGGTTCTGCGGGTTACTGCTCATGCCATCCTGGTTCCCCCCACCTCTGAAGTTCTTATCCATACCAGATGTTGACGAAGGGGACCCCAGTGGACCTAAGCCAAGACCCCCCAACAGGCCCCCAATTATATCCCCCCTATCATCCCCTCTGTTCCCACTGCTACTGGCTGCTGTTATTGCAGAGATAGCATTGTTGACGGAGCTAGTGACATCATCCTCCGAGTCGTCCAGCAGAGAGGATAGGGGCAGATGAGGCTGTTGCTGCTGATGGTGATGTTGGGTTTGACTCTGCGGGTGAGGATGCAGTGTTGGAGCCAAGGGTGCCTTCCTCAGAGCTGGGCCCGCCATCCCACTTCCGCAGGGCGAGGCGCCAGAGTAGCATGGAGATGGGTTACCTTGAGAACGGTGATCATCGTGGTACCCTGTGTAACGATTCCGAGAGTAGTCAGAGGGGTATTTACCATCTGTTCTGTCCCTATCATTAGAATTCCCACCCCTTCCAGATTGAAACAGACCATCGCAACCTAAACCCGATTTTGGTTCTCCTTCACCCACTATGATAACACCATCCTCCTCCTCAGTTTTCCCATAAATAACCCCCCTACTACTCTGATAAGTTCCCCCTCCTCCATCCCCTCCACCCATCCTGTCTTCCCCATTAGTTCCCGTCTTGCTGCCCCGTTGTTTGGGTCCCCTACCTGGCTTGCCGCAGGTTCCTGAGGCTGCATGGTTAAGTAGGGAGGTGCTCTCACGGAAGGAACGACCACAGGCTGGACATCGAAACGGCTTTTCCTCATGAATCTTCTCATGGCGTGTCAGTGACTCTCTACGATTGAAAGCCCGAGAGCAGGTGGAGCAGCCATATGGGCGGGCCGAAGAGTGAATTACACCATGTTGGAGCAGGTGCCCCTTTTTCTTAAAGCCTTTGCCACAATCAGTGCAATTAAACATTTTATCTGGGCTAGGACAGGAGTTGGATGGAGGCTGTGAAGTATCTTGGGTTGAGTGAGGAAGGCTTGGGTCAGATTGTGTTTTGATGTGAACTGGGTTTGGGCCGGTTGTGGCAGTATTGCTAGTACCTGCTGCTGTTGGCTCATGCATGCGCAAATGCCTGCGAAGGCTTGACAGGTGAGTGAAGCTTTTTCCACACTCTCCACAGTTGTACATGGTTTCTCCATCAGCCTGTGTGGGGTTGGGCTGCATGGAGCCCTGGTTATCGGGTTTAGAAAGGTGAGAATCATTAGTAACCAGCACTGAGGCTGCAGTGGAAGAGGGAGCAGAAGAGGAGGAGGAAGAAACCACTGATGAGGATGAAGATGATGAGGCAAGGAGGGAAGTTGGGTCCCCTCCCATATTTGACATACCTACCCCACCCCCAATTAACGCTGGGGGTTGACCATGGCTAAGCCCTCCTCCACTGCTGCTAGTATTGGGATTCCCGCTGTGACTGCTATGGCCATGGCTACTGCTGCTATTACTGCTGCTATCGGATTTCCTCTGTGGCAAATAACCCGCCATTGCTTTCTTCCTCCTACTACTGCTACTGCTTCCACCTCCACTGCTTTCCCCTTTACCATCTTCCTTTGACAAGGATAAATGAAGTGGCAGCGGGAGGGGTAGGCCTGCTTCCTGTTGCATTAGAGAAGCTATCTGATTGGATGACAGAACGGGGATGCCCTGGAAGTCAAAACCACCCAGGGAGGAGGGCTGGGAGCCTGGGTGGAGGGGGTGATGAGGATGAGAATGAGAGTGAGGATGAGACAGGGTGTGGGGGGGCAGCTGTTGCTGCTGCGGAGGCTGCTGCGGAGGCTGCTGTGGCTGGGGAGTGGAGTGGCCATGCGAGTGAGAAGAATGCAAAGCTGGAGGCGGAGCAAGGCTAGAACTAGACTCCCCACCTGTCTGACTTAAACCAATCCCCAAGTGGTTATGGGTTCCCTGTTGAACCAGAAACTGCTCTAGGCTAGCGTTGGCAGGCACCCCGGAGAGGAAATACTGGTTAGCAGCTAACATGCAACTGAATTGTTGGTGAAGGCTCCGCGCATCAGACTGGGCCCCGACCAGCTGATGCCCAATTGAGCTAACGGCACTGCTGCTAGAGGGGTTGTTGGAAGTGGCCACAGAGCTGGAGGGTGAAGGAGAGGAAGAGGAGGGGCCAGGTGATGCTTGGGGGACAGAAAGGCCTGGATGCAGGGGAGGAGGGGGTGGAGGTGCAGATGTTACTAATCCTCCCAACCCCCCAGCACCCCCACCAGCACCGCTTCCCCCAGCGAAGTGCTCAAAGCGGCCTACGCCTGGGTGCAACTGCTCCTGTGCCAGTGCAGCCTCAGATGGATGGAAGGAGCGCAGGAACTGTGGGTAGCCTGAAGTATGAGTAGAGCTGCTGCTGCTCATCTTGCTTGACTTTGAGCGTGAGCTCTGAGAAGACGAAGGCTGTTGTTGGAGAGGTGGGGGAGGAGGGGCACTCATCTTGGCAAAAATGGAGGCAGAATCGGAAAAGGCGTTACTTCTGGACCCCTGCAGGGGGCCCAAGCCAAGCCCAGACAAAAGGGCTCCAGAAGACTCAGCCTGTTGCTGCTGCTGCTGCTGGAGCTGATGCTGGTGAAGCTGCACTTGTTGTTGATGCTGTAGCTGTCGATCTAGACCAAGGCCTTTGAACTGGTGTGCCTGGTGCCCACTTAACATCTCTATAATGTCCAAGTTGTATTTTCCAAACTGGAACATTTCCCACTCACTGGCACATGGAGGTGCCGGGGCCACACCTCCAGCGCTAGGAGCGGCAACAATGATCCCACCACTGCTGACGGATGAGCTACGGCCGAAGGGTGATGTTATGTTACCGCTTGCTCTGGAACTGCTCAAATCGGCACGACTCGAATCTGAACTCCTTCCAATACCACTGCTGCTACTCCCTCCTGATCGGTTACTTCGACTGCTGCTACTTCCTCCAGATCGTCCACTGCCCCCACTCTCCATTCAAAAGGAGAGGGGACAGATCTGTGAGAGATGTTTATGATGAAAGGTTAAATGGGTCTTTTTCTGAGTTACAGATGGACTCCAACTTATTTTAAAATTGCACAGAATAGTTTTTATTGAGAAGCAGTTGAAATGACATCTGATTGTTTCCTGTGGCAGTTACTGTGTTGAAATCCATGGCTTTCATCCAGGCAAACGTCCTCATCCCTGTTCAGCCAGGAGGTTCCTATAACTCAAAAAGACAAAATTGAGGGAAAAAAGTCACAAGATTTTATCTGCATTTACATGAGAATTAACAATAAACTGGAACAAATGTAACAATAACAGAACAAACGGACCTATTATAACAGCATTTTCTTTTAGTTGGCCTACACGTGTCACTTTAATATTACTGCTTATTATTGCAATTACAAATCTAATGACTGGTGCCTACCAGAGCCACTGGCCACCAGAAGGATGCTGCTAAATGTAGTGGAATACCTTGATATTTTGTATTTCAGTTAGACATTTTTCTAGTTGAGAACAAATCCTTCAGTTTCCCTAAAAATAGCTTGTTAGTATTGTTAGCATTCCTTATGTTATCCAAGGGCCAAGGCCAGCTGCAAGAACATGGGCTTAAATTGCAAAAGATCCTAGAGAACCATTTTAGAGAAAGTGAAAGATGCATAAATCCTAATTTCCCCATGTCTGATGAAGAAAAACAGTTATGATTCAAATATGAAGTTATCCAATTAAGCTTTACAAGCACTGTGGCAGGTTAACTATCATTGTGCAGTGGTTTCATTTTTTAATACACTGTCTATTGCTAGCTGATACAAAACCACTTCACTTTAGCACTTGAGGAAGACACTCTGTATCCCAATGTAAAACATTTCACATTCGGTATTGCTTACTAGTACCACATGTATTGGTTTACCATTAAGGTTGGTTTACCATGCTCACCAGTATTAAATTCACATTTTGCATTTTTTACTGGGTTAGCTGGATAAACTTGCACACTAATTGAGGTGCAGCAGGGAAGTTCATAGCCACCGCCAAGGGTACACCAAACAAGCAGTTAACAGTGAAAGGAAGCTGATGCTGCTTATCCAGCAGAACTAGTTCATAATAGCGACACAATACACTTTACACTTCACAATACAAGATATTATACACAAGGCTACCTATCCCCTTAACCTTTATTTGCTTCAGCGGTGCTATAATGCACCTGACACTCTACTTAGCCTCGGCTGTACGTTCAAAACTATAAAGTGGCAGTACATGGTTTTGCCACTGGTAAGCCACATGGTAATATAGGCACAAACCTTTTATAATAAAGCATTTGCTTTATTACACTTACTTACCTCTTCTAAATCAACCTGAGTTTGAAATTATAATCTCGTCTGAAATTCATTTTTCACGTCATTTAAACCAGGGTCTGTATCCAACTGGGGTCAACCCCAACCTCACCCCTTGCGCCTTTACCCTAATGGGTTTGTATACCTATAAGGCCATGTCTTTGTTTTTGCCACTGTCCTTTTCGTGTAATTTTGTTTCTTTTGTTTGTCTTGATTGTAAAGCAGTTTCTAACGTTTTGTTTTTCACAAAGTGCTATAGAATTACAGTTATTATTATTCATTTTATTATTAACTCCCAAGGTATGAAAAACCACTTGGAAATATCACTCAATTTAAGAATTTACTCTGAACACTGTTTTTCTAGCTAAACCAAGGACAGTCTAATATGTATTTATGAATAAGTCCTGAGAACTAAGATTCTAACCGGTCATACCAATAAACAAAGTGGTGCTGCTACACTGACAATGTTGTGTATTAACTAATTGTTTACTGAACGTTTGACAAGAGACAGCATAATAATTACATATTTCAAGGATGAATTTAGCTCATTTAGTTCAAAATTATAAACGCATCATATAAAATATAGTTATTTCTGACAAAGGGTTATTCTAATCTTCTTGAACTTTTAGTGCATGATAAAAAGGGTTAAATCGACCTAAATGCAACATTAAAAAAAAAACATTGCTCAACAAGTGAGAAAATCCCTATAACGGAGTTAATCCTCAGACCAGAGGTGTGGCATCAAAAGACAATAATCACGATGCGTGACCATCACACGGACACTCCTTGGACTGGGGACAATAAAAGCTCACCATGAAATGAAATTTTTAATCAAAAAACAAGATGTCACAGATGAGCAGAGAGAGGTGAGAATGGGCTATTGGCATGCTGGATGCTGGCATGTCAGTTAGGGCCGTCGCCAGACATTTGAATGTGCACAATTCGACAACCTCACGATTAAGCAATGGAGGTGTGTATGGAGGTGTTTACACATACACGGTACTGACAGTTGTAAATCCACGTCTTGACCCTACTCCAAGTCCAGCCATTGTCTTTTTGAATGGCATTCATTGTTTGCTATAATTTTCCTTTCATTCAATTGTTAAAATGTTTATTTTCCTGTGTAGATAGATTTATATTCATATGTCCATTATAACTTAATTAATACACTTTCCCATGCTGCGTTTATAATTGTGTTCAGTGTACATTTAAGTGCTAGTTGGAGAGTGACTAGATGTTGCTATTTTCCCAAGAACAGTTCCAAGATTGAGGTACTTGTCCCAAGCTAGTACTTTCTATAGAAATGTCCCTGGATTGCCCAAAGAGTGAAAAAATTCAAATGGATTACTAGCTTTGTCACAAACATTTTATTTAGTTATTATCTGAGCAGTTTCTGGCTCCCAAATTTACC
>OMKK01001656.1:0-11163 GCA_900302305.1 Polymixia japonica | reverse complement strand
CTCTCTCCCTCTCCCTCTCTCCCTCTCTCTCTCTCTCTCTCTCTCTCTCTCTCTCTCTCTCTCTCTGTCTGTCTTTTATCTCTGCTTTGTTGCCTCTCAGGATCCTGCTTGTGGATGTATCTGGTGTAGCTACACCAGGTCGGATCTTTTTTTCCTTCTTCCTTTTCTCTTTGGCGCTTCCTGTCAAAATGATTGATTGGGACCAGGGCACAGAGTGTCCTGCATTACCCCAACAAATGATCGGGCTCTCGCCGGCAGACCTTGGCCAGAGAGAAATCAATATTTCACCATTAAAATCTATCAGAGGAGAGTTAGGGCAGCGGCTGTCAGAGGCGACACTATCAAGCCGCTGCAACATTAAACCTGACACCTGCAGTGCACGAGTAATCAATATCTAGTGGTTCACAGATCATTTGTGGTCACCTTTTAAGCGGTGATGGATGTCTCCCGGGGCAGTGATTCATGTTGTGACACCGTTTAACGGGGTTTTATTCCAGTTTGGATGGTCATCCCTCAGAAACACGCTGGAGATAGGGGCGGCGGGTTTCCAAGCTAGCACCTATTTCATTGTACTCGGCCTGTCCTCGGTCATTACAGCGTGCCTTTATAGGTTTTGTGCGCTGCTATGTGTGGAAACAGCCATAGATATAAAACATTTTATATCTATGGAAACAGCTAAGCGGACGCAAGGTCAAACACACAGCTCCAACGCTCAGATAAAAAGAGCGGCAAGTAACGGCTAACTAAGCCGCACTTTGGGGAAGGTTCAGAACTGGTTGCAGTGGTGTCAGAAGTCAGATTAGCAAAGACGTTGTGTGGTGTATCATTGTTGTGCTATAGCTAAGGATCACCAAAACAGCCAACTCAAGCCGAGTCTAATCAAGTTTATAGGCCTTAATCACATTACAGTCTCAAAGGGCTTCACAAGTACACAGCTAACAGGAATTAAACGACACCCACTGACCTTAACCCTCAATCGGACACGAAAAAACTCCCCGAAAGAAACCTCGGTTAGGACAAAATGAAAGAAAACTCAAACCGTAAACACTCTCTTAAGAAGCCGGATTAGTTGGATTAATAGGGATGTTGGTGTTCGCCGACTCAAACCGCAAACACCGCTTTGGAGTAAGTGTGACGCCCGGAGAGAAAAGCAATCGGCTATCTTTGAATGTTTCCTCCTCAGCATATATCTGAGCGCTCTCAACCTTGCCTCCTGACCCTCATTCTGTGAGAGGAGATAATTGCTTGTCAGGAATAAATAGAGAGATTAATGAATTCATTAGCGGTGGGGAGTTTAGCTCTTCGGAGCAGCACTTACTGCTATGACACATCACGCCTATTGTTTTACTAGCTAGTTAGCCTTGAACAATAACATTCGCACAGCAAATTGCCTCATACAGTCATGTAAAGCAAAGAGAAACTGCGTCCTTATCCTAGAATTTAGCAATAATGCAAACAAAGAGTCTTTAAATCCAGATTATTCATCTTAATTACTTTTGTCTATAAGAGCCTGTGTCTGTGTGAGCCAGTACAAGACAGGACACATTAATCCACATTAGCAATGAGCACAGTACCAGTTGATGTGGGCAATTTTTGCAATGGCACTGCAATTTGTGTGCCGCGCTTGTGCCAAATATACCTCCACTTAATTAGTTGGTTGCTTGAACAGGTTTTAGACTTTTAATTCAGTTCTAAAAGCTGAACATATTCTTTAAAATAACTTAGCCAAGCCTTGTGGGTCATTTCTCAAAACATTCCGGTTCCCGCTCTAAAGAAATCTGATAGTTTAGTCAAAACATATATTTAATAATTTTGTTGTTTGAGTTGTAAAAATTCACACTAAATTCAGTTAAATATCTTTTACTACAATTAATTGTAAAAAAAAAGTCATGTATGTAAGCTTACAGCAATGAGCAGCTGTAAGGATAAATGGAAAAGCATTTACTAAATATATACTTCACTGATCAAGTGGATTAGCTCATTTGAATATATCTCAGCATACAGTACGTCATTGCATTAAATCTTATTTTAACATAGTGGATAACATCCCACTGTTTAGATTAACTGAAAAGACTGACATTACATTACGCTTACATTGGCTGTAAAAATCTTTAGAAAAAGCATTAATTGATTTTTCACTGACTACAAGCTCTTTAATAAGCTCATTAATCGATAACAAGTGATGTTACGAAAGAACCATATTATATAAACACTACATATTATGACTGAAACAGCCAATAAGTCCATTTGGACTTTTTCGATTCAAATCACAGATATATTCATTTCAAAATAAGAGTATTTGAGTATTGATAATTTTACATGTAGTTTTAAGAGTGTGCACTAGAGTAACTAAACCTATAAGTTGACTTATTCAGTACATTGAAACTAAACCTTAAAATAATAAAAACAAGCAATCCTGGCATGTAAGCCATCAATCAGACTCCCATACTGGGAGCTGCCCAGTACATCCACAGCTCCACTGGAGTGCCTTGCTCAAGGGTACATTGACAGTGGTTCAAAGGGGGAAGTGTGTTTTCAAGCATCTTGCCCTGCAGGTATTCAACCCTGCAAACCCTCCAGTCACAAGCGAGCCTCTCTAACCAGTTAGACCACCACAGCGCCCAGTATCGACTATGTAAACAGAGAGTATGGAGAGGGTCAGACACACAACACAAAACAGGAGTTGCTACCAAAAGGCATATTGTTTATTAAACCAGAAGAGATTGCACATGTTCAGGGCTCCAGAGGTTGTATTAATGACTGGATTCATGAAGTACCCATTCAACCAACACACTACTTAAATCCTCAAATGTTTTGATAATGAAATAAAAACCAGTCTTTTTTGTCAATCGAAAACAAAATACACATATGAAACAAGTTAACCAACTGAGTTAATGTATTTCACTGTTTGGGAAAAGAAAAGTTCCTCCACATTGACTTTTATATTGTCATGCAACCTAAATTACAAACATTACAAAAACACTGTTTTGAAAGTTTCCATTGTGTAAACGTACAATTCTCCTAATTAGACCCATTAGGTCTTATAATATAAAATGTTTAAAAATGTGTATGTTCCCTTAATGGTGCAGTATTCCGTTCCAATCTAGCTAACATCACCTGCTGCAGATAGGAAAGTATATCAGAAAGACCTAGATGGCAGAGCAGGGATCTTCAACATACTTAGAACACGGTATCTACTTTCTTTGTGCCCAAGTCAACATGAATGTACCCGTCAAAAACACTTACCAAATAGGTTTTATAACACACCGGTGTTTTGTTCAGCTAACAGCTAAATAATGCTGTGGGATTTAGGAATGTCAGTGTCTGGTCTGGTGTATTTAAAAGTGGGTCCAGAAGCAGAATCTCAAGTTAAAAATATCTTGCACTTGTAAGATATAACTATTCTTTATAAGCCATTGGAAACATCAGAAAAATATACCATCGATAAAAATATGCTGATGTCTTTGTGATTGTAACAACTAGTATGTAAATTGATTAATCGTCTATGGATTTTAAAGGATAACTACCAAGTTTCTTACTCAAGAAACCTTTTCTTTTTTTTTTTTTCAAAATTAGCTGGTTAATTTGGCATTCCTATTGGAAAACGACACGCTGCATTCACAGACACACAGCAAATCTGATGTTTAAAGCCATGTGACACAGAGATGCCGTTTCTTGCCAAAATCAGCAATGAAAAGTTCAGGCCACAAACCAATCCAATATTCTCTGTCTGTGTAAATTCAGCCAAATTATACAATCAACTTTAACCAAAAACTCTTGTAGCCTGCAACAATCAATAAAACTGAGAATGTACTCTTCATGCATTAAGTGGATGTGACGATACTGTACGTATTAGAGGCTGACGTGGACTCTGGGACAGCGGCAGGTAAGGCTGTCTAAATACCCTCTGGATGTGAACGCTGGATTGACACTGGGACATGCACAGAACACTGAACAAAGCAGCCCTTATCCTTCCAGCCAGACACAAAGACATACAGTACACACCATTATTCCTTACCAGACAAAATAAACACCACCAAATGTGTCTTGATGCATATAAGCTAATTATACATAATGGAAGCATGGACTATATATATATATATATATAGGTGTATCTTCCTAGATATAAGCTAGCTATGCTATAGATTCTCTACTCATAGATGAACGACGTGTTGTAGAGATCAATAATATCTACGCAGTGTTTAAATTGGATCTCCTGTGTGAGTGTGTTTGGCACAATGGAGTCAAAGGTTTCAAACCACTGGTGCCGACTTCATCTGAATGACGACAGATGCTTTGTCGCTAATCGCGTTCCAGTCGAGCTGCGATCACAGACGGCGCCGTGGATAAACTGCACCAAAAGAAATTTTAAAAAAATAAAATAAACCTCTGCTCTCATTATTCACCTCAGCTCAACAGCAAATTAAGGTTCGTACTGTAGCCGACGTGGGCCCGACCCCTGAACGGTCTAATGAGAGCCAATCAAAAATACTGTCTTGTGTGACGGAAAGCAACAGCAGCGAATCAGGAGCCTATTATTCGCCATGCTTGACTGCTCCGCCTCAGCCAGGGTTGACCAATCCCAATCAATGCTGCATATAGATGTCCTTTTATGACCCACTTTTGGCTTTGTGTCAGTGTGAAAAACAAAAAAGTCATCTTGAGCAGAGGTGTGATGGCGCTCACTGATCCCTCAGTCCTGATGGGTCTTCTCTTGAACAACTTTGTATTCATACTGAGGAAAGGACACAAGGGAACAAAAAAAGCGGTCAGAGACGTGACAGTTAAATTAACTTCCATGGCCCGTTCTCTTCAGAGCGTACACTTTGGTAGGAATACTAAAATTTACAAGAGGCCCTTCGGAGAAGGACATTCGCGCAACCCTGGCACTTCACTTCACATTTTTTGCTTCACAATCCACCGTAAAGACATCATGAATCTAATACTAATTCAACAGTTACGGGTTTTGGCTTCAGTTGCTTACCAAGGCTAGTTGCCGTCCTATGTTTCCCATGGTTATTACACCTGCAAAGAAGATGCAAGGTAACCAGGAGCGAATGTAGAGGAAATCTGGTGAAGTATACCTGTGGAGAAAAGACAAACACCTTTAGAGCAAAATCTACCTGAATCTATCATTGTATTTCATTGACATTTTAGTCTCATCCAGAACAACAAACAATGATTGAGCAGGTAGGTGTTCGGTGCCTTGCTCAAGGACACTCCCGCAGGACACAATCTTGGTGGGATCAAACCCGAGACCTTCCAGTGACGGGGCGGTCTCTTTAGCCGCTAGGTCTTTCGTTTGTGTTATACTGCCGGGGGTTCACACCTTCACCTCTGTGCTGCATCACTGTGGACATAAACTAAACTAACCAGCTGCGTGGACTCACTGAAAGACTCCGTTGTAGACCAGGAGCTGGGTAGCCAGTGTTGCCAGCAGAGCGATGCCCACCCCCAGGCCGAAGCCGCTGCGGGAGCGGTCGAAGGTCCACCACAGACCGATGGAGAGCGCTGCCAGAGTCAGAGACAGCTGCACGTTGTTGGCAAAGTCCACTTTCTGAGAGAGGCAGGGTCAAGGATCTAGCAGTCAGCCACCTATCACTTTAAACAGCAGTGAGACAGCCATGTTACACTGCAACAACAGTACATACAGTGTGTAACTACAAGTTATATCGATAGTTTTCAGCCATTAATCCATCGCGATTGTTGATATAACAATGTATTAATTATTGGATCTCCTTTTATACCTTCAAACATGCAATACTGATAAAGATCTGTATATTACAATGAACACATGTCTATTTTCACACTTTAAACCTGATCCTGCAACATCTACAACAACAGATCGTCATTTACTAAAACACAGACTATGTCCTGCAAAAACCTCGCCAAAAACATTTCAAAAGAACAAACACATCTCAAGTTTAGAAATAAATTGGATTTCCCCAATGGCGTCCATGTACTGTTGATCTTTTGCAATCTCTAACCGATCACTACTGGCTCATGAAACAAGTGTTTCTAAACGGGATCAATTTCAAAATGGCAATTATGTGCAACAATGTAAAAAAACGTCCGAAGCTTTAAGGATACAGCGCTGGCGTGGTTGATGCCCACGAACACGGCGACGCAGCGCATCACGCTGGACCACTCCCGCTTGAACTTGTGGGGCTCTCCCAGCCGGCTGTCGATGCAGGGGTACAGCAGCCCGATGATCGCTGCCAAAAGTGAAAAGGAGTGTCTAGTGAGCGAGAACGGGAGGGCGGAGGAGAGAACGCGGCTAGCGGTCGCTGCCGCTGCAGCGCCGCCCCGGCCATGCCCGGCGGTATTGTCGTGCAGAGAAAAGGTTCTTGCACGGCATCCACGCAAGTCACATTCTCCAGGCCTACGCTGCACAGTGGTTTTCAGGTGTTGTCAGCTAGCCTGTGTGCTCAGCCTGCAAAGCTGCAGTGTAGCTACAGCGTCTACCTTCCACTGAGCTAATCTGCCGTCCAAAAAAACAAAAACAAATTAATTTTGCTCTGTCAACATACCGCGGTGCCCTCGGGGGATAAAAGCCTAAGTGTGTGTTAGCAACAAGTGGAAATGACAAGCTCCTGCAGGAAGGCTGGTGCTGTCTCAGGAGTACAAGAGCCCGGGGCTGTTGTGCTTTGTGCTGAGCCACACGGGACCAGCCTCTGCCGCACTGCATGTCCCCATATTTACATTCCCCGCTCAACACCCAGGGGAGAATGTTTCAATAACGGTAGCTAGTCGAGCCCAGTGGGCACTGTGTGCATTCAGATGTAGGGGTGTGTGTTAAGGTGTGTGTGTGTGTGTTTATTAGCCTGCAATTGTCCCCATATGCTTCTTCAAAATGCATTGAGCTGTGGTTGCACAATCCTCTTTAATAGTATATACCGACTTCAGTTTCAGCCATTCGTGCTTCGTCCGTACAAAAAACACTCAAGATATTTGACTTAGAAAACCTGCTGTAGTTGAAAATAGTGTTGCTGTTGAAAGGAGAAGCAAAAAGCGTTCCACAAATCATTGAAACTAACAATCATGATTAATAATTGTGACCACATATAGCAAATTTCAAAACAATCAAAAGGGTTAATTATTTCAGTTAATTATTGTTTTTGATTCATTTCATTTTAGTAGCCCTTGTTTGATTAACGCAGCCTTATATAAGCCAGGGTTACATTTATCTACAATTACTTTCTTGAAAACGAAAAAGAATCTGTTGTTAGAAGAGCATACACACTTGGCCAAAACATGTCTTTTAAAGGTGATGTGGCTCCATTTGAAGAGCTTACAACCAGAGACAAAAGGTGTGTGGGGGTGGACAGTAAATACAGAGGAGTTCCTGGTGTTTGAGAGGCTTTTAAAAGTTTTCTGTTAGGTGAAATACCTCCAAACAGCCACATCACACTGTTTACAAAACTAACAGATGTGGGGCGACGTGACCGTTCAAACCAATCACAGGAGGATCATTTAATATATATTCTACCTTTAGGACATTAAGTCAAGCTTTAATGCTGTGATTTGATTTGATGATGTTTTATTGCTGTCAATTTGGACTCAATGTTGGCAGAATGGAAAACAGTCTCTTCAGAGATCCAGTGCAGATATCTAAGGGTCGGCAGCTCAGTGTTTTACTTTATCTTCATATTATATCTATATTTTTATTCTCATTATCTTGTTTGGTTGCACTTCTCCTGCGTTTCATTCTCATTGCCGTTGCTGCTTCCCTCAGGGGATTAATAAAGGTTTATCTTATCTTATCTTATCATAAGTTATATTACACAGTGGATTAAAACTCAAATGGGGCTTGTTTCTGTTAAGTCACTAGTCCATTGTTCATTGTGCTAGCTAGATTTAAAAAGCTTTAAGAGGTCCTGGCCTGTGAGGAAAACCCTCACCCACTTCTGGAACCACGTGTAGCTCTGTGTGGTCTGGGCGTGTCCGCGCGTGTGTTTATCTTACCTGAAGCTGTGCCGCAGCAGGGCGGTACCCACCAGGCTGAGGAGAAGATACTGCTGATGACGTCTGGGGGGAAGAGGGTGACGTTTCTCTGGACCTGGAGCAAGTTCAGCACCAAGGCCAGGAAAACCCCCACAGAGAACAGCATGGCACCGCGGATCACCAGGTTTGTGGTCCTACAGCACAGACGTCAACAAGACAACACAAGTACACAAACGGCCAAAAAAACAAAACATAATCACTTTTAATCCCAGATACAACAACATACGGGAATTAGTCTCTATGACAATGGTGCACAGGCCTGTTGACAGCTTGTGTTTTATCACAGCACCTCTACTGACATATATAGTATCAGGACACCAAAACCTCACATGCAGGACAAGGCATACTATGGGCAATACATATCACTCTACAGTATATATAAACACTGACATTAGAAAGGGGAATCTTCATTAGAAAAAAAGGAAGTTTTGTGTGCAGTAAATAACCTGTAAATCTGAACAAAAAGCTATCACATACTGCTATTTTGTAATGAAGAGCAACAAAAAAAACCAGTCAATTTTTGTCATCCAGCCTAGTGGTGAATGACAACATGGCAGGAAGTTAACAGCAACCACCAGCCGAACTCTCCTCTAAAAGCCACAACAAGTAACCAATCATCAACTTGATTAATTCTAGAATTGTTTAGCCATAGCCATGTATAGCCATACATAGTCTGTATTTTGATTCAAGGTGTATCCAAATCCTGATTTAAGACTTATTCTGTCCAAGATATTTTGACAGATGACAGATTCAGGCAAAATGCAAAGTTAGGAGCACTGCGTCATTAAACAGTATTAATGGAACTGACCCACGTCAGACCGTGCACCTGCATCTGCAAGTCACCTATGGGTCATTCATCTCTTCAAGTTGGGTGAAAGTTCACTGGACTGAGAACAAACCTGTTTGTGATGACTGAGATATAGGGCCCCTGGGACGGTGGTGAAGTTGGCTTAGACCCCGACCGCTGCTGCTGGCCGCTGGTCACTGTGCTGTCGGCCATGGCTGTCAGTGTTAGGGACATTCGCAGTCCTCAGACAGAGAAATGTGTAATGCTGCCTGTTGTCTATCCACCAGTGAGTTCAATGTCCTCAGCTGACATCCCAAATGTGCTGAAAAAAACAGGTACAGGCAAACTTTTAGAGAAAGCTTTGAGGGCAGCACATTCAGAAGCAGTTTAGTTATGCTGATCTGATGCTGCATCAAGTCTAGATCAAGTCATCTAGTGCAGTTGTAACGTTACTGAAATGTTGGCTCATGGTGATGATCTGAGCTAACTACACATGTTCTTGCAACAAGGAGCTTTGTTTTACTTGTGTTTACTGGAAAAAATCATTAGGCAGGAAACCGAAAGCTAGCTTCTACTGGATTTCAACTCGTCTCAGGTGACTCAGTATGACCAGTGTCAACAGACCGTCATCTGTTGCTACCAGACTTAAATAACCTTTTAGCTCAGCTAGCCTAGCAAGCTAGCTCGCCAAGTAGCTGGTTGGATTGTTAATCATCATGTGTTGTATCCTTAGCTACCTCGTTCACATACCATGCACTTTAGTAAAAACCAGATAAATCCTAATTGAATTCTGAACAACATGGGGTTAATAGTGCTAGGGCTTAATGTTATTGAGAGCTAAGTTAG
This sequence comes from Polymixia japonica, assembly GCA_900302305.1. NCBI lineage: Eukaryota > Metazoa > Chordata > Actinopteri > Polymixiiformes > Polymixiidae > Polymixia > Polymixia japonica. The sequence goes on along the minus strand of OMKK01001656.1, from coordinate 1,526 downwards.
CATTGGACTAGCTAGCTTGATTACACAGCTAACTTGTACATTTGTCATCACTAATTATCCACAGCAGCACGTTGAATAGGGACATGATTAATCTTACCTTATGTCGAAAGACACGTCTTACCAGTTAAGGAATACATTTCATACAATATTTAAAGTGGTTATGTATCTATATTTAGTGGCAAGGTAACAGGACTCTAAATTAGCCTTCTCGTCAACTTGGGATATTTCCGGTAGGAACTGTCTGAGCTGACTGGGCAGCCAATCAGCTTCTGAGGCTATGACGTCATGCCGTTACGCAGAACACGCCGGCGTTACTATCCTGTTTTGTTCTTTGATAATTAGTCGCTATGTGTTGCCTCTTTGACTATTATTATTATGCTGGTGGCACTGAAAGCTTTTGCCTTAATTTAATTTAAACTCTGCAATTATCCATTGATGTCTTCTTTTCTTCTTTATTTCCTTTCTCTCAATAGTTGCCCTGGTTGACTACAGGATTCAGAGAGTAAAAGCGGCAATTGACATTATCACAGGCAACAGCAACGGCACTCCGTATGCGCATATGTCTGACTATGATTTTTAAATCCACTGCGTGAAATACAAACTACAGTTAACGATGATAAAGTCGACTCTGAATTGCAATGGAACGAGAAAGCATGGATGGTCTGCTCTGTTATATGTTCCAACTATTGTGTAGCCTGATATAATCCTCAAAACCCCATCATGAGCACCAGGCCCTGGTATGCTGAATACAAAATCGAGTGTAAATGGGACTAGGGATTAAATGTGATCCACTCCGCACTATGACTCCGTCACCTCACCTCTGCACCTCTGTAAGCCTATTAGACCACAAGAGCAAATCAAATATGGTGTAGATGGAACAGTGATGAAAAAACCTGACAGAGAAAAGGGGAGGAGGAATCATGAATGAAAGATGACAGAGGGGAGAAAGAATCGTATACCCGGTGTTTGTGGACAGAAGTTACTTTCTTTAGAGAAAACTGAAATAGTTTAACAGCTTGTCTGTCAGCGGATTTAAACCTTCATGCTATCTGTAAAGTCCAACCTGCAGTTGATTATTCATTGGGCACTTGTTAAATATAGTTGTTGCTCTGTGTATGACCGTACATGATGTGATATATTTTAATATGTTTTACCAAATGTACCCACTTTTAACGACGATTTTATTTAATTACTTCCCCACAAAATCAGCAACGTTTTCTAAATTGATTAATTAAATTGGATGATTTACGTTGCTTACCATCATTTCTTAATTCAATAGGGTGACTCCCTACATGCCGAATTACCAGCACTCCCATGAGAGATGTCCTTAACCCTAATAATTAGAGTGATAAAGGAAGTCTAGTAGGTAAAAGGAGGATATGGGGGCTTTCAATTAGTTGTCAAGGGCTATTTGGAGGCCCCCTGACACAGCCAGAGAAGAGCCAGGGATACAATTTATCATCCTGCCTGTGCCAAACGTTAACGGGCCTTTTCATTATCAGACCAGTGAGTCCCACTGTCGACTC
>OMKK01001649.1:1473-19920 GCA_900302305.1 Polymixia japonica | reverse complement strand
AGCAGCCCCTTTGTTAGTCATTATCTTGATTTTGTGTAAACCAGCGCGGCCATTACCGACACATTCACCACAAACATTAATTTGTCTTTAAAAATGTAAGCAAAAATATATGTATTTCTCCTAATGGGGGTATTCTCTTTATCACACATCTATTTTAGAGTGTCAATGGACCGTTGTATAGTCTTGCTGCTTTGATTTGAGGCAAGGCTCCTTTCTTTACAGTTATATTACATTAGAGAAAAAGCTGAGAAAAGAGAAGATACAGCTGTCAAAGCTAGTTAGAATTTATTGTACAATATAGGAGATTTACATTGACTTAACATGGTTAATAACATATTGTTGCTGTCAGGCACAAACCGTGTATCTCCATGAAGGCAACTTTTCAGGAAATAGAGAAAAAAGTTCTAGTTTTTGAATGAACGAAACTAGTTTTTGTTTCTGTCAATTTTAAAAAGTTTTCATTGGTCCAATGGGCATAACACTTTCACAGGATGTGTAAAGGCACCAATAAAGGCCATTTACTGTATGTAAAAAAATTAAACACAAAAATTTTGGAGATACAAGGTTTGTACCCCACGGTGACGATATAAGGTTACCACCTACCTACTTTTAGATTAAAAAAACGCATATTATATTGTGTACATTTTTATTTTTTGTAAAAATGATATTTATATTTGTGCTGAGTAGCCCTGTCTGAGTGCATCAGTCTGAGGTGGGAAACTTTAAAAAAAAAAAAAGAGACTGTCAGCACAGACAGTCACGAATGAGCAAACTGAACTTTGAGTTGTCATTCAAACACTCAATGGCTATGGCAAGTTACAGATTATCACTTTAAATTGTATGTAGTGCAAGATTCTTTATTCGGCAGTTTGTAAATCACAGGACTCAAGACCTCTTAAAGCCAGTGGCGTCATTAGGCCTGGGCTTTCAGGGCTAAAGCCTCTAATGGTTTGAGGCCAGCCCCAAATATGTATTTGTTTTCTTTGCCACTGCTTGCATTTAATTCAGAAAGCACCGGCGCTGAGCACTGCCCCCCTCCCCCAACATACAGCACTCAGAGCGCATGTGTTTGCTCAGTCAGTGCATGTGCTGATAGCTCTGTGTGAGTGATAGACAAGCACTTGTTTGCTAATTGCATTGATACAATCGTAAATAAGTTGGTTGGTTTCTTTAATTGGCACATTTAATTGGGCTTTGAAAAACAAAAAGCCAGCAATGCGAGCCAAGGTAACATGAGGTTGAGCTAGGTCTAGCTGCAGCAGTTCCAGCGCCATTTACCTCAGCCAGAGTCAGAGTGCAGAAGCAGGGGAGCTATTAGCTACTTAGGTTTGTGACTGCAGACCCAGGGAGGAAGGGCAGGCCGTTTCTTGTTTTCCATAATGAATTATAATGTTAATGTAATGTTTGCTTGCTAGATAGATAGGAGGAGAGGAGAGAGACGGACAAGACAGGAGCAGAGGGAGGTCAGGAGAGACAGCAACAGAAAGCTGGAGGAGAGGAGCAATGAAATGGAGAGAGGAGAATAGAGATACATGGGGTTTGCATCTCCATTGCACTTTTTGACAACTGGAAACTGTAGAATCGCACATTGTGCATGCAGCTAATCTTTCAAATTCCATGCCACCACCCGCTAAACCATTATGTCACAACAGTCTGGCCAGATTGTGAAAGGCGGCTGACTCAGCTGCGGTCCAGCCAGGTTCAGCCAGGTTCAGCCAGGCTCAGCCAGGTTCTAAAGGCCATGGAGACATTGGCTGTCTGGCAGACAGGCCGTGGCATGGCTAAACCCTGGCCAGTGGAGACACGAATGAGCGAAAGAGCGATATTGAGGGAGAAGAGAGAGACAGACAAAACTAATATAGCCACAAGAGACAGAAGGAGACAGTAGCAGATAGGGAAGCGAGAAGTGGAGAGAAATAGAGCAATGGAGAATTTGAAAGTAGAGACATACTGTATATAGATCATGTAAGGACTACTATACTTTGACTATCCAGGACCAAAACGACAGGTTATTGCCAAATACTTGCAGAGCATCTTCAATATTTAATACTTCTTCTTTCTGTATTGGCAGGTTTGAACCATAGAAAGGAGGGCACAGGAGAGACAGCAACAGGAGATGAGATGAAAGCAGGAGAGAGGAGACATTAAGACAGATAAGGGCAGATGCTTGAGAGAAAGAGAAAGACAGAGATGCACACACCACACTGCATCAACTGCATGTTACTTAGGGGTCACAGATATGTGATTGAGAGATTCGAGGGTGTGTTGTTACACAGTTTGGCTCATTAAACAGCTTTGAGTCCATTTTTTGCAGATGTTGAATGGTGTAGTTTGGTAATACACGGCAGATGTGGCTGATGTGTCCCCTCTGTCTTGTGTGGCAGGTGGTCATATTAGGCCATTAGGGACCCTCTTTGGCATTGTTCATATTAAATGCATTTAGTTGATTGATGCATGTAGACTATGCATTTTGTGTCAAATGCTACTTGACTAGGAAAATGCTGTAAATTATTGAAGTTATTAGCTGAAAGAAAAAGAAGCTAGTTCTCCATCCAAGTGACAGCACATAGAAGGCAAAGGTGGATCATGGCTTTGAAATGTGTAGGATGTCTAGTTATTCACATTTGTTAGTGACAAAATTAATTGAGTTTTGCAGGAGTGTAAAATTAAAGGGGATCCTACCAGCAGCACATGGTTAATAAACTTGATTCAGAATGATTTAGTACAGCTTATAATATACTACATGCATTAAACAATGACAGCTGATAAATAAAAGAGATGAGGAGAAAATTCAGTAACACTGATATATATGTCAAACTCTTGCATATAATACAGTAACTGAGCCCAAACAATGCTTACATTGTCCTCAATTAACTTAAATTAATTTCTCAGTATTTACTCGGCAAATATGACTATGTCAATATCAGTTTAGTTAGATGTTAGACAGATACTTGTTATTAACAATTACATCATGTGATATTATCGTAGTCATCGTTTGCCATCTGTGGAGTCAGTCAAGACAGATTACTGAAACAACTACTTACGTTCCTGGCCCTGACATTCCCCACTGTCTCCTCATGAAGGACAGGGTCTTCTCCAGGACAGTGGTAACATCACAGCAGGAGTCCAGGATGCGATAGCCCAGGGTGACATTTCCCAACTCAGGCCCCTGTTTACTTCCTTCACCACATGCACCATCACCAGAGGCTGGATGTGCCGAGCACTGTAAGACCTGAGGAACACAAGTGCACAAATGATGTGCACACACACACATACACACACACACACAAAGGGCTTCTGAACTGCCCAGGGAACTGTACCCATGCTAACACCACATGGTATCAGGGTGAAAAAGTACCTGGTACAAGGTGACCCTCTCATATATCAGGAACAGTCCTCCATAACGAAGTCACCATAACGATGTCTCCCTATCTCTAATATTATCATTGTCAACACAGACCGGGTCCAAAAAAACTAAAGCAAAGATGTAGAAAATAAACAAATGTTTAATCTCTTGTTTCTCTCAATTCTTCTGTCAATGCTCTAATAGCATATTTACTTTAATTTACCTCCTATTTTTTGTATGTCTGTCCAAAAAGGTTGTGTTGCTCAAGTGCTGCTGTCTCTCTTGTTTTCTGTCTCTGTAGCTTGCTTGCAGATTACTGTGCTTCCTGTGAACTTCATCTTGATATTCTGCTCTAAACACTTCCCACATCATTTGCATGAGGTGTCACCTGAAGTCATCCATCAAGAATGGAGAAATAGCTGTCTTCTTTCTGGTGATTGGCTATGATAATGAATCAGTGGAGAAAATACAGTACTACACATACCAAAGTCTTTCCGTAGTTCTTAATTTGCTGAACAGAGAACATCTTTATCTTAAATGTATGTTACTTTGTTTTATTTCATTATTATGTTATACGGCTGCATTTCTCCCAGTCTTCACTTAGTGGAGAAGGAATAGGTTAAGAATTACATTTCAAAACAATCCACATAAAAACTGTCCTTATGTTAATAAAATAATCCCCGGATATGCTCAGCTGCCACAATGCTGTAAGAAAAAACAAAATACACTTAGTGGTTAAAGGGGAGGCATCGCTACTGTGCAGACCAGAGAGGACTATCTGCGCATACGCGGAAATGTGACATGAGGACCAATTTTGAACGACATGAGTGGAGGTCCTCTTAATCACTTCGGGGTTGACAATAATAACGGGCTCCTTTTCGACCGATAAAAAACAGGTAGGTTCGCCGACATCACATACACAAATGTTGGTTTCTAGTTTACTAAAATTCTGTGTTTTGGAGACCTGTCACGAGTAGGACCAGCAGTGGGTGTAACGTTAGCGGATGTTTTCAATCCTAATCTGACTCGGTTAGCTAAAGCAGCTAGTTTAGTTTACGTGGTATACTCCAGTCTTTGGCATATCTTTTGCAGCCTGATAAATAATAGGGTGGGGGAGATGCGCTGTATTACAACACGACGACTGGTTTTGCATCATTTGCCGTGCACCGTCTTGTCAATGACGAGATTATGAGTTCTGTCAGCCAACAGCTGTTAGTCAAGAAATAAACAGAGGCTCGGTGTATCGCAGGAAATGTGTTTTCTGAGGTGTTACGGAAGCGCAAAAGGAAAGATGTCATCATGTATCTGCACTATTTCATTTAAGGCGTCGTTGCGTAACGTAACGTAACGTAACGTAACGGAATCGATTGCTGTTTCTGTAACTGCGTCCGCGTGACTCGCTGTGCGGTCCGCTTTAACAATTACAAAACAATTCGGGCAAGGCGGGGCAACTATAGCTTGTGACCATTTGGATCTGTTTTTGGGTTTTTCTAAATTTCCCACCCCTAATTTCTGTTACGCAGTGGTCGGTGGAGAACATTTCCCTAAATCTACGTTAAACCACTTGAAATCGAAAGCTGAAGACATAATGACAACACAGTGGATTGTTATAGCTGGGCAGTGCCATGTGTTGTCAGTAACCTTTACACCTGCTTTAGTGAAACTGATGTACAAGCCACAGAATGTACTTTGCAAGTGACATTGTAATTTTCAGGTATCGTATCCTTCACTATTATACGCGTACACCCGCAAACAGATGTGTTCAGACGTTTTAGGTGTGGTGCACAAATGTGAAATTTGGTGTCTTGCCCGTGGACCCAGGCTCACTAAAACTCTTGCTGGAGACATCCACAAACTGCCCCACATTAACATATTTTGGTTAATAAACCAGGGACTGCAATGCTTCATCATACCACATTTCTTATGACACAGTGGCCACGTACACACGGCAGTGTTTTGGTAGTGACAACTATATTTAGCTGCACCGTGTACGTGGCCAATATCTCTTCTCACTCCCACTCCAGTGATGTCTTCCCTGTGGTGGGAGCAGCCGCCCCTGCTGGTCAACAATGGTTCTACACCGCCACCCTATCTGGATAACAGCAGCTGCTTCAGCTCTACACAGAGCACGGTTCTCAAGGGCGTCAGCTTCGGAGGGGTGCACATCGTACTGCTGATCGACTTCAGTGTCTTTCTGGTGTGTATGTGTGTGTGTGTGTGTGTGTGAGTGTGTGTTGTGATACTGATCAAGTGACAGTCATACTGAAACAAATGTGACCACTTTTGTCTGTCCCTGTCTCTCTTGCTGTCTCTTTATCTTCCCCTCATGCACGCACACACACACACACACACACACACACACACACAGGCACACAAAATAGGCCAGACAAATCCCCCACAAAACAGCAAAACAAATCTTCTTTATATTTTAATTGTGCTAGTTTGAACTGATTAATATTGCAGCTACTATGAGAAAAACACAGCAAAGATTTGTGCTCAAGTCAGATGTGACACACTATTCCAAATGAGGAATAATGAGGTCACTTCACTCTCTCACTCTCACTTCACGCTTTCACTGCTTTCACTTTTGTTTAGTTAATTTTTGAAATGTCAACAAACAGGCCTGTTAATTGGTTACCGTGGCCAATGAGGTGAAGGCTTATCGGTTCTGTGTTCCATGCCAATTTTAGGTGTTGCTGGTCCTGTTTTCCATCATCAGGAGGAAACTCTGGGACTATGGCCGTCTGGCACTGGTCTCAGAGAACGAAGGGTCAGTAAGTTCTTGTTGGCCTGAATAATTAAACAGTAATTGCAGTCTTATGGTTGATCTTTTTTATTTATTTATTTATTTTTAAACTGGCAGTTTGACTTGGTCCTTAACACTCACTTTGCCCTGTGTGTATCAGGTTCAACGAGTCATCACGCCATCAGTATGAACGCATGTCCAGTACAGAGGACACTGAGCAAGATTTGGTATGTAAAAGAAAATCTTTGTCCTCAGTTTCATCACGTAAAACATCTAAGAATGGCAATACTGATCAGGATGACTTGTCAGGTCATGTACATAACCAGTAGTCTCATCACTATGAAAAACTAGACTATTATCAGCACTGCTATTTTCAGATACCTAATGAATAGAGTCCTAGAATTATTCTGAACCACACTGGGGTAGAACTGTAAAAGACAACATAGTCACTACAGTCATCGCCGTTACATTGACTTGACATGTTGGTTTTAGTCCTCAGATGTGTTTGGGGAAACCAGACCCTATCTATTGCCTATCAGCGGGGGCAAAATATTCTTTATTACATTATCTGCATTTGCCCTCACATTCATGACAATGTGACATAGCAGTCAATATGTCTCTTTTTCAACATGTCTGCTCCTCTGTGTAGGGCTGCTGCTCCTGGCTGCCTTTCGTCATCAGAATGGAGTGAGTGTTCCTTTGTAATCGCAGTTTGTTTGTTGCTTTGTTTTGCTGTTCATTGTTTCGCAGGCTGTGTCTGTCTCATTAACGGAATGTGTTTGGGCATGTGCAGACAAGGTATGTGTTTGTTCTCTATAAAGTGTGTGTATGTGTGTATTGCCACAGTGAGAAAAAGGTGAAGGCTAGATGTGGCATCGATGCCGTCCATTACCTGTCCTTCCAGCGTCACCTGATCATCCTTCTGGCACTTATAACTGTCACCTCCGTGTCTGTCATCCTGCCTGTCAACCTGACTGGAGAACTGCTGGGTGGGTTGGACGCTTCTCTATGTAATTAAGCAATCAGCCACGCTTTACAGTACGTTGAATACAGCTGAGAGGTGTGGTTATGCACAACACAGAGTCTACAGTACAGTGGTGACACATCATTGTAATAAAAGAAGAGACAATGTCCAATAAATCTTTTAATTATTTTAATGAGGATAATAACCAAATGTTGTTTTGCCACCAAGTAAAATGGTTCTAGTGTGGGAATGTTGTTTTTCAGCTAGTGCATAATTTAGATGAACAGTAATGCAGTCACAGGTGTGCATTTAACTGGTATTTGAACAGCTTTGAACATTTGAACGTTTGAACGTTTCATAGTCAATAACAATAACAACAACTTGTGGTGACTCAGCTGGCTAGTCTTCTAGTCTTTTTCTAGTCTTTCCAACTTCCTGTCCCACTTTACTTGTCTATTATTTCATAAAAAGAGAAATCTTAAATGTATTACTGAAAAAAACGCTATATGCTATACTGATATAATTTGAGACACGACTGGGTATTTCTTTCAGACAATGACCCATACAGTTTTGGAAGGACGACTATTGCCAATCTTCAAAAGGGGTAATCATCATATTTTCATAAGTTGACAACTAGATTGCGAGGGTTAACCTTGTACTGTTTTGGCAACACGCTAACCTTTTGTTAACAATATTTGCTTTTAGCGACAACCTGTTGTGGCTGCACACAGTGTTTGCCGTTCTGTACCTAATCTTGACGGTGTTGCTGCTGAGACATCACACATCACAGATGAAGGGCGTGCGCAGGGAAACGGTGAGTCTCGCCATTTCGGTAGGATTTTTATTATCCTTTTTCAGAGATCTGACGTTGGGACACCACGTCTCTGGGCATCCACTCTTAGCCTGAAAATGTCTGTTACGTGTCTCCTGTGGTTGTGTTTATATAAATAGTGTCAGCATTGCTTTTTTCCTGATCTCTCTCTCTCTCTCTCTCTCTCTCTCTCTCTCTCTCTCCCCCTCTCTTGTGACTGGATTGTGTCCAGACTATGTATGAGTTATCAAACAACAAGCCAGACTGCTTTCAGATATCTTAAACGGACTGGGAATGGTTTACAGTGCAAGCAAAATCCAAGCTTTTAACAAAATGGCACATCCCATATTGCGAGTAGTAGATACATAGTGTCAAGAACCGTTCCAGTGATACTTAACACTATTGTGTCATCCCTGGCTCTCCTTTGTAGACCAGAAACACCTTGTTTGTGTGTTCAGTCCCGAAAGAAGCCACAGAGGAGATTGTAAAGACCCATTTTGTGTGAGTAGACCGCAGCACATCATTGTCTTAGAGAACCGAACACTTGGTGTTTATACTGGCTTACAGGCACTGTTTGGATTCTTGGTAGAGTCGAATTATGGTCTTATTGCATTCTGCCTGACAAGGACACACATTTGCATGGTAATGGTTGCATGTTCTGCCATCTGTTCCATTCCTCAATGTCAATACTGGTTTTCTATAGAGAGGCGTACCCTACCTGCCAAGTGTGTGCTGTTACCCTGGGCTATGACGTGGCCGAGCTCCTGCACCTCGACAAGGAGAGGTAATAAACAGAGATGATGGAATATATACACAATCATAGATTTCTTAAGGTCTGCATTGAAGTGGTGTTGGAGTATATTATATCATTGTCATTTCCACCTAGATTAGAATAAGCAAGCAAGTGATGTGTTGATTTTCTGTCCCAGGGTGCGAGCTGGAAAAAACCTGCGCTACTACGAGCAGGTCCTGGAGAAGACGGGGAAACGTGAGGTGATCAACCCCCGTTTGTGTGGTCAGCTTTGTTGCTGCTCCACTTGCTGCTGTAGAGAGGTGAGATGGGCCAGACCATTTGGGAGTTTAACGAGGGGTGTTTTGGTCACTTGGAGCTGTTCTGGGGTCGTCTCAGTTGCCGAGAAAAGTAGGAAGTAAGCTGTGTCTGTATAGGTTGCTGTGACTGCAGAGCTCTGCATGTTAAGATAGAATGAAAACGTTGTTTCATTCATACACCAACTTCAAAACAAACACCGAACTGTAACTCTAAAGCAAAGTATTCCACAATATCTCTACACGTTGACTTTGTCAGTTGTTGTTCATGAATTAGTAGAAAATATTTCCTGAGTGCGTTATGTGGCTGTGTCTCTGGGCGTGTGCACGTGTGTGGGTGTGTGTGTTTGTTTCTTCAGGTAGATGCCATAGACTACTACAGCAGTCAAGAGGCAGATCTGTTGGAGGAGGTGAGCAGGCAGAGAGAACTGGTGCCATACCGCCCCCTGGGGATGGCCTTCGTCACCCTGCAGTCCGAGGCCATGGCAAAGTAGTGAGTGCTCCTTTTTGAAGGTTTCCGACTGTATTTCTCTGTCTGTATCTGTGTGGTTCGTCCTTGAATGTTTTAATGAACCCAAGTCCACGCCAAGTCCATATATTATGTCTCAGCCCATTTATCCAAAGCACGTACTATTTACTTGAGTACGTAAGCACACTGTTTTCAGCCACTGTCTGCCTACAACACTATTTTGAATGTTGCAAAAAGTGAGGTGGGGAGCAACAGTGTAAATGGGGGCATGTTTGTGATAAAGGGGCTCACCTCAGATTCACTATTATTAGAGCTCTGTTTCTGATTGGATCAGATTGCAAAGCATGTGACCTTGTGAAAGGGAAAACACCTGCCTTGACATCACTGATTGGGACCAGAAGTACAACACGGTTGAAAGTTTGAACCCATAGAGGGCAGTACAGCAATGATTTTCTGTTCTAGAAGTGGCTGCAGGACTTAATTTGAAAAATGTTGATATGAACTACAGGAGTGATGCTATTCACTACATAGAAGTCATATGACCATGTTTACAACTCAGACACATGATTTGCCCTTTAAGGCATCTCACAAGGTGCTTTCAAGGAAAAACAGTTTTTGATCTGTGAATCTGAATTATTGACAGCTGTCATTCACTCCCTTCAGCATTCTGAAAGACTTTAACGCCCTTGAATGCGGGGGAAACGGTGATGAACGGAGGCCAATCGGATGCTGTTGTGGGCGGGAGCCCCAGCCTTCATCACACAGCGGACATCTGAAAGTGAAGAAATGGAGGGTCAGCTATGCACCCCACCCCACCAACGTGTACTGGTAAGGCTCCAAACACCGACCCTTTAGGCGTACTCTAGTTTTGCTACCAATCACTCTTTATACCTGTTAGTATTTAAAAAAAAAAAAAAAAAAAAAATCATCGTATTGTATCATATTACAGTCAAACATGTTGACAGCCAAATATATAAAGGTTCGCATAGCTAACATCACGACAGGCTAGCGACACCCTCAGTGCAACGATGCCTATTGTTTTTGGGAGACGATCCCATAAATGACTAGCTTGATCCCACCAACAGCCATCAACCGTCTTTGTGCTCTGTCAAAGTGTCCTTGGGCAAGACCCCAAGCTGTTCACTTGTTTTAATTCACTCAGATAGCACAAACGCAAAAGAGACACTTACACTACTGCCGTGTTTTGTAACTGTTGTTGCGTTTTCCTTTCTCTCTCTCCGTGACAGGGGAAATCTCACGGTGCAGGGCGTCCGCTGGTGGGTGCGCTGCCTTCTGCTGAACTTCTTCCTCTTCTTCCTCCTCACCTTCCTCACCACTCCGTCCATTATCATGAGCACCATGGACAAGTTCAACGTTACCAAGCCCATCTACTACCTCAATGTGAGACATGCGCATGTACACTTAATCACTCACACAACTGTGCTAGTTAAACTTTCAGAGTTTATACAATATACATTTTAAAGAGTATGTAACTAAGTTTTCAGCCAGTGTCTGCATACGATACAATTTTGAAAGATGCAAAAAAATGTGGGGGGCGTGTTTGTCATAATGGGGCGCACCCCAGAGCCCGCCCACTACCTGACCGGTAGTGTTTACTAGAGCGATAACAATGTTCTGATTGGATCAGATTGCAAAGCATGTGACATTGCAGAAGGCAAAATACCTGCTTTGACATCACTGATTAGGGGTGTGGCCAGAAGCGCAACATGGTGGATTAGCTACAGGATTGATTCTATTCACTGCATAGAAGTCATATAACCACGTTTACAGCACAAAAAAATGTGAATTAATTCTGATTCACCCTTTAAACATTTTTTCTTTTCCTTTCAGAGTGCCATCGTTAGTCAGTTCTTCCCCACTCTCCTGCTGTGGTCATTTTCTGCTCTGCTGCCTACCATAGTCTACTATTCAACACTGGGAGAGGCCCACTGGAGCAGGTACACACACACACACACACACACACACACACACACATAGTTGAGTGTGCATTAGCAGTAACAGTTGTTAATTCAGTGCCATCTGTATTGTCATCAGGTCCAGTGAGCAACTGAGCATGTTGCACAAGCTGTACATATTCCTGCTGTTTATGATACTGATCCTCCCTTCGCTGGGATTCACCAGGTAATCAATGATGCAAACAACCTCCTCAGTATCTCAATTAGAGGTTTAGTTGTGATTTAAAAAACACATACTGCCAGCGTATCGGTTACTGGGCGCTTTGCTCGCTTGTTGGCGATCCGAGTGATCCTGATGACTTGAAAGCCATGTCTTGCAATTATTTATTTATTTTATAATAATAGTAGATGTATAATTTTTTTTTTTTTTTACATAATACACTTTGTTCTCGTTATGGTTTTGTTTTGATCATTTTCCGTAATCACAGAGTCCTTAATCCAATTGTAGGCTTAACTCTGCATCCTTATGTTGTGATCTGGTCTGTTCTCCCTCATCAGTCTTGCGCTGTTCTTCCGCTGGCTGTTTGATACAGAGTTTCTGTCTGACGGGAAGCTGAGGTTTGAGTAAGTAATTCGGTAAACCTTTTATTAAGATTGCACTGCGTCAGAGACATTGCCCTTTTCAAATATTCTATCTAACCACATTTTATATGTACTCTTTTACCCCCTTTCACTCTAACTTACTTAAAATTCTATTTTATTTTCTCTGTCTTTTTTCTGCCTTCACATCTTTCCTTATTCACTTCCTCGTGCTTGTTTTTCATTCCTTCCCTTCTCTCCTTCAGGTGTGTGTTCTTACCTGACCAAGGGGCGTTCTTCGTCAACTACGTCATCACGGCCGGCCTGGTGGGTTCTGGGATGGAGTTGCTGCGGTTGCCAGGGTTACTGCTTTACACCATCCGTATGATCTTTGCTCGGTCTGCCGCTGAGAGGAAATATGTCAAACAGGTCAGTCATAAAACAGAGGAATCAAACCACAATCGTAATAAAAATACTCAGTTAGCGGCCTACCTACTCCCGTGTCAACAACCTCTTGTTGTCTTCTGTTTACAGAACCAGGCTTATGAGTTTGAATACGGAGCCATGTACGGCTGGACCCTGTGTGTGTTTACTGTCATTATGGCCTACAGCATCACCTGCCCTATTATAGTTCCTTTTGGTGAGTGGCTAGGAGCGATGCCCACAAATACACCAAACACAATCCATCTCATATATTCCCTGGCTCAGCTCTCAGCTCTCTCTCTCTCTGCTCACTTACTGACACTCTGTGATACTGTCATTCTCACACTATGACTCCTTCAGGACTGGTGTACCTGATACTGAAGCACCTTGTGGACAAACACAACCTGTACTTTGCCTACCTGCCCGCCCGCCTGGACCGCCAGGTCCACCTGGGAGCTGTCAATCAAGCCCTGGCCGCGCCCATCATCTGTCTCATCTGGTTCTACTTCTTCTCTGTCCTCAGGACAGGTGAGAGACGCACATCGGTACTAGACCTGGGACGGTATGCGTCAACCAACCGACCCGATATCGCTAATGAACAAATAATGTTTGTTAATCATTAGTAGTGATTTGAAAAACTACAGGCTAAATACTTACAGAACTGTGAGATTTGCACATGCTCCCCCCACAACATAGCTGCATTTACTTGCTCGCATAAGACACACACACAAACATGTTAAGGGTCAGGTTTGTACCTAGAGGGTGAATGATGCCAACTAAAAAAAATGGAAGTAAAATAGTCTGTGCTGCTGCGTTAACGGTGTGTATTGTGTTTGTGTGCACGTATGGTTGAGCTCAGGCTTCTTGGCCGACACATCGCTCTTCACCCTGGTGGTCCTGGTTGGTTTTGTCTTCATCTGCATCAGCTACACCTGCTTTGGACACTTCAAGTACCTCAGTCCACACAACTATGAGGTGTGTGCGTATGCTTGTTCGTGTGTGTGTGTGTGTGTGAGAGAGAGAGAGAGAGATCCCAACCAATATCCTTTTTGTGTTGTTTCCCAGGTAACGGATGAGGATACAGCAGATGGAATGGCAGACGACACCATGGTAAGTGTACACGCTCTACTCCAAAGTTTACAGCTGATTTTTTACTGGCTTTCTGTTTGACTTTAAAGGTCATATGTGTAACTTTTGTACTTAAAAGTATTGCTTTCCCAAAAAACAAAACAAAAAAGACCTGTTTAGTTATAATTTAAAAAGATTTTGACGGCCCGACACAACCTGTTGTGTTTTTTTGACTGACTGACAACATAACAACACTCCCTTGCCTTCCCGCGTCTCTCAGTTTGGCTTTTGCCAGTTCAGTCAGTGTGTATTCAGTGAACAGTGAAAAATGGCTTGGCTTGTCAATGTGGAGTTCACTCAGTGCAGCTCCAAACGGTGGTTGTTGGGTAAAGAAACTGGCAACCACTGAACAGGCGTGAGTTTGAGTCTAAACCGGCATTTTGAGTCTTTTCAGTTGAACACAACCAACCTCTAGTGGGTAGAGAATATTACATATTTCACCTTTTAATATAGCATATGACTCCAACTAAGGTCTGACCTATTTTTAAGCTTGCTTAATGAAGCAATACTGGATTTTAAGATTCATGAAAGGAACTTTCAGACCATCTCTGTCCCACACTTCGTCTCTCATTTGTACGCCCTCCTCATTCCTCTTTTACTCTGCGCGTCCACAGGTTTACCTTCCCAGAGTGCTCAACCCTGAGTCCCCAGAGGAGCCTAAACCCCAGCAGCACTCTTACGGCTCTACAGACGGCAGCCCGATCCACAGTGCCAGCCCAGTGGACGAGGACATCTTGGAGCCCTGAATCAGCCTGCAAGTCAAGCTGCCTGACTAGAAACCTCCTCACCTTAACCGTTATTTCAGTGTTTGAATTCAGGTCCCCAGATCAAATTTTAACATCAACTCCTCCCTGCTGATGAACCGGACACTTGTCCCATAGAGGGGAACTCCAGATTGTACAAGAGAAGAGAGTGGAACAGCTTCCAAAGCCTGGAGCCGCATCATCCAACACAAGGAAAACAATAGTAGACTTTCTTAAATTTCTCTCTTCTTCATTTTTGTAAAGATACAATGTGAAAGTATTATTGAGGACACCGTGTCAACGATGTATTCCTCTGTATAGGAAAGATTATACATAAGAACAATAATATCAGGTGAATTAAGAATTGAGGTCAGTGTACCACAGATGCACATCCATGGGAAACTCCATTGAGTGACAAGCCTGTCAAATGTCAAATCTATTTATCGCTCTGAAGAAGCACTTAGAATTACTGTATTTGCCTGTAAAAGACTCCACCGACAAGGACCAGTGGACTATAGAATGTTAAGCCAGAAAGTGCCCTTTCATACAAAGTATACGGGTTATGCCAAAGACCTTTCTTCTTGCAACGAAAGTAATATAGATTAAAAAAAATGCAAGATATTAGCATCAAGTGCTGAAGCCCGTTATACAAAGAATCCGACCAAAACAATCAAGCCAGAGCCACTGATGCTTCTATTATTAATTGTGCCTTTTTTAATGCCAGTGGCATTAAAGCTCTTGCTGAGGGAATAACCCCTTGGCTGATATTATTATAGGAGTTTGTTTTTATGTAATGACAGAAGACAGTCTTGTGTTTACTAACTAGAGCTTCCTGTTTTTATATCAGTTAGAATTACAAATGAGCACAAACATTTATATCTGTTTGTGGGAATTCTGTTGCCAGAACATTCTTTGTGTTAACAATCTAGCTATTATGTGGATTATTGCTCTCGCTAAGACATCCACAGTTTAATCAGCCTTAGAATGATTCCGTATAGATGACAAAGGAATCTTTCAACAATTATAACAGGTCAATGTTTGTACATAATGTACTTTTAAATTATCTGTAGCAGCTTTTTAAAATGTTTATATCAAATAAGAACATAAATTATTATTTAAACAATTTGATGTTGAATCACTTTTGATGTTCACTAGTTGGTTATAATTACCTTGCCACTTAAACATATTAAGAGAGAGAAATGTGTCTTTAATGGACAGATTAGTTCTATTAATGACAAACTGAGCATTAGTATATGACAGCAGGATAAGTGTGTAGAATGACATGTCACTTTTAAGTAATACAAGCTGTAAAACAATTCGATGGGTCATGTGCACCTTATCAGCGGGGGGCACTGTTGCGCTTTCAGGGGGCAGCTTTGAGCGTCTGAAATATCCGCAAAGCAGTAAAAAAAAAAACAGAATTGCTCAGTGTTGCATTGAAGATTCCTCTAACTCACTTTGACATTGGTATGAACCATGGCACCTTATCGGGGGACAAGTCCGGTAACTCCACCTCCTCACCTGATCTTTCACTATTGTCTGTCTTCCTATATACACTGTCCCCCCTCCCTGTGTTTTACCCTCATGCCCCTTTCCCCTTTCTCACCACGGTACCTACCCCGCCTAAGAATGACCCGTGTTGTCACGGAAGTGTTTTAGGGTGCTGTAGCGGTACGCACAGTTGTTAAATATGTGTAATGATGTGCTAAGCTAACAACATATCTGGGTTGTTAGGCGAGATGAAAAGAGAGGGGGTTTTTGTTACTGGATTAGGATCAGTGTACCCTAATGGAGGATCACATTAAATCCTGAGATGAATAGCAAAAATCAGGAACAGTAGCTGCAAAATTGGTTCTTAATGGCTTAGCAACAAATGAGTACTTCCTGGCTTTAGCAACTGACACACTTTTCTCTCGTTATGCTTTACTAATTAGTTGTGATGTATACATGTGCACACATTCACATCCACTTACAGGCCTTGGCGTCCCTTAAAAGCCTCTTAAACTAGCACAGTATAATTAGCAAAAAAAAACTCTTTAGCCTAGGGGAGATCTTATGAGTGCAACTACGTAATTAAGGTCTCATTCATGGAGTAAGGCACAACATTAAGAAGGTCCAGTCCAGTTCACTGTGTGCTTTGCCTGTTGATTGTTAGACAGCCAACTTGTGAGGCTGAAACTGAAATGAATGGCAAAATAAGGCAAACAAATATTGAAACTTAGCCCTACCTGTAATAGACGGACACAAGCACATGAACCTGTTCACATTTTGGGACATTCATACGTCACACTTATAGATAACATTTATTTATTTCCAACGACCAGATATTCTATTTTGACAGTGAACATGCAGACACATTGTGAGCTCAGAGTTTATATACAAAGTGACATTGAAGGTAAAAGTTTCCCTTGTCGAGATACGGTTATCGGGTTGAGTTGGCCCAAAACAATATTTCTAGGTCTAGCTCTGTATTTGTCTCTAACTTGCTCATGCGCTGGTGTTATTCCATTGTATGACTGTGCGATCGTGTAATAACAGCTAGTGCAGTGATCCTGTTCTCACACAGAACGAACTGATCTCCCAGCGTGCAGAAATTGAGACTATAGCCAATAGTGTAGTCGGGTTTGTCGTGAAAATCTAGTAATCACACAAACACGCTCTGCGTGAATCCCAGCGCAAAGAAACCCAGAAACACATTTGAACAGACATACCTCGGCGAGGTCACATGCGAAAGCTGTGCCAGGCCGGGATGCGGGAGAGCTTAATAACTTGCAGACGTGCTCATGCGGTTCCGAAGATGAGCCCGAGAAAAAGAGACGAGGGCGTACAATATTGGGACACCTGATACACCGTCTGTGGGTTGTGTGTACGCGGTCTGTGTTTTGACGCTTGCTCGCCGTCGGGATGATTATCTTTCGCCTGCTCCGCAGAGCACAGACAATGCAGCGGTCGTGGGCGTAGCGGCCTGGAAATCGGCAGCAGTCGAACCCCCCCGACCCTATTCTTAAGGAGTGCTCAGAACGCCCGCCCTCTGGCTCGGTTCTGACCCACGCGGGCCTGGGCTTCAACTGAAGGGTGTGTGAACGTTTAATCTAAAGACATGCGAACAAGGAGTGGTTCACATCTCGAGTTCAGAGAGCTCGGTTCAGATGTTCACACATATGCGCATTCGATGCTCCGCTCCCCTCTTGCCCCTTGAAGCCCAACTCCTATATTCTGTTCCTGGTTATCCCTTGTCACTTTCTATATTCCGTGATGATTTTAGTCTCTCTTTCTAAAGAGAACTAAGTATCTAAGCATCTGCCGTTGGTCCTTTCCACCAGCATGCGGTTGAACATAATTGGAGGGATTATAATAAAAGAGGCAGAGGCCTTTTTAGTTGATGTGCACTGGTTATGACGATGTAAAGGTGGTGTCTGTGGGGGTGAGGTTCCCGGTCAGGTCAAATGGAAGAGCAGCTGTTTAAGTAAGATACCCTGCTCTAGATCAAATCATTTATTCACTGTTAATCCAAACACAAATGCTCTGCTCTGTGTATGTGTGTGTGTGTAGAGGTGTGAAACCCATTGAACCCCGGGTCCTTAACACATTCTTTGCATTGTGTTTGTCTGTGCTTCATTACACCAGAGACACTTCTTTATTTAGTAAGCTCACGCCTTTCTCAGTACTCACTTTATTCTGCACTCCCAGGGCACTGAACTTACCCATGCTAAGAAGGGGTGTGTGTGTGTGTGCATGCGTGCGTGCGTGTGTGTATCAAATAGGAATTAAACCCATTTAGAGTTCCAGGGGGGTCACTTTTTCCTCCATGTCACCACCAAGATCGATGGATGTGACCTCTGACCCCTCCAATTTGTATATAAACATAGCACTGGCCAATCACAGCATCGCGTGGGCTTGTGCCAGCCAATGAGGGGCTGCAGCAAGATCGTGCTGTCTGGCACTCCCACCTTTTGTCCCTCGGGATTAGTGCCGTGGCAACGCCGGTCGCCTGGGAGGTGAGTTTCCCAGAGCATTGGGACAAGGACAGAAACCGACCACTGACGACAAGCACTCCCAGTCTCGCCTCCCTACCGGCCATTTGGGGAGCGGCATTTGGGGGCACTCTCTGTTACAAATCCTGTCCTACCCCAAAACTTCCACATCAACTGCCAACTCTAATGATGTGTCACTCTGGCTGAAAGTGTGTGTGCGGGGGGTGGGGGGAGTGGAGGGAAGATTGTGTACACACCATGACTGCTCTGTGTGAGGTAAGCAGCGGAAAAGTCACCCCAC
>OMKK01001609.1:11212-24686 GCA_900302305.1 Polymixia japonica | reverse complement strand
GGATGTTCCTGTAGGATTCCATCCTATTAGAAGTCCGTGTAGTTTGATATGGAGCATAAAGAATTTAAACTTCATATTCAACAACTTGTGAAGAAATTGAAGCTGAAATTGGGTTTTTATTGTAGAAATAAGAATAGTTTTTCCTTTGAAGAGGCTAGTGTCCACTACGTTTTTACGTGTTCTTGACTATGTTTTATACCAACATGCACATTCTTGTATTGTCTTCATTCGGTTGACACTCTTTACCACGGTGCATTGAGATTCAACACCAACTGTAAACCGTTCACACACCATTGCACTTTATATACGCGTGTTGGATGGCACTCTTCGGCCACGTAGTAGACGGATCCATTGGTATTTATTTATTTAGTTATGAAGCTATTTTAGTTTTACTTCCGTTATATTTTCCGTTATATTGCGTTATAATTATGCATTTATATTATCCAGAAAAATGCTGCTTATTGTCTGAGGTCACAGGATTTATTCATCCTGTCTGTCTCTACTGCCCGTACTGAAATGGACAAAAGGGCATTCATACTGTATATTCTGCTCCCTCCTACTGGAATACCGAGTGTGTTCGATTAGTTGCTTTTAAGGCTTTAATGTCAGATATGGAGGCGAATTCTTTGATTTGTAAATGTTTTAGTTAGCACTTTAGTTTTTAAGTACGATTCTGATGTGTGTGACTTTAAGTACTCTACGCACATTTTTCCGCATAGAATTTTTATAAATCCCAGCGTTTGCTGTGAAAGATGCGTACGCACATTTCACCCACGTTTACGACACTTTTTTGTGCAGAACTTTCTTAGTTAAACAGAAAGTTGTTTGACCGAGAGTCAAGAAGTGTCTCCCATTCGGTCTAATATCTTTTTTCTGCGAGGGGCTTATTTGATTTAGCTAAACAGCATTATGTTTATGGTCTTCGTAAGATACTGATCGTTGTACGAGACCTAGACACATTTAAATTAGTAAAAAAAAATAAAAAAAACTTTAGCAGATGTTCTTTTTCGCACATGCGTAGTATGGTGCTGTACGATGTCAGTAATGAATTTTCATTGATTGTTTGTCAAACCCAAGAATGCAAAGGACGGACTTCTGTTATTGGGGAGAACACAGTTTTTGC
The DNA here is from genome assembly GCA_900302305.1 of Polymixia japonica. Lineage (NCBI taxonomy): Eukaryota > Metazoa > Chordata > Actinopteri > Polymixiiformes > Polymixiidae > Polymixia > Polymixia japonica. The sequence continues at coordinate 23,563 of OMKK01001609.1, read as the reverse complement.
ATAAATTAGCGGCTGTACGTATTATCCGTCTACCAGCGGGCAAGGATTTCCACAGGCTGAATGGCGTGTGAGCCATCTTGAATTTTCAATCTAAAGGTCTTTGGCTTCATGTGGGCCTACCGGATATACGTAGCTTGGAGCGTTTAAATGCGCTTTTTGTCATTTCCCGTCCACTCGTCTGTTGAAATATTTTTCAGCAACCAGTTTTTCAGGAAAGAAATTACAACTCTTTTCAGCCACACGAATAGCGGTTTTTCAACGACTAAAACAACTATATGGCAGAGAAAAGGTATCTTTAGACAACCTTTTTTATTAGAGTGAGTAGCCATGCTAAGTGGTAGTTAGCTGTACATACTACACAGTAGCCGGTTCCTTATGGAATTGTCATTTTTTTAGAACCCACATTGTATAAATGTATCGACAGATTATATTCTAGTAATTCCGTTCCGTTGCCTAAAAGAGATTATTTTAACTAGAGTCTAGCTAGCTATGCTACATTTGTAGTGACACTTATATAACCAGTAGATAAGCCATTTGATTGTAAACTAAGCTAGTCGCTGTTATCAGTTGTTGCTTGTTCGTATAGACAGTGGGGACATTATAACAAGAGATAATATTAATCTCTTTTACTCCAGGCAGAACAAACGTCTGAATCGGGAGGATATTACAAGCAGGGGCGTCTGCATCATGAGCTGACAGCTGTGCTGTTTACATTTCGTACCTGGACACATGGCAAGGTACGAAAGTAATATATTGTCAGTATATTAGAATGAATGAACTACTTTGTTTCTTCTATGAGAGAGCCAACAAATCACAAGGACAACATTTTGCTACTTTGGCATGAAGCTGTAGTATTGATTTGTGAGTTTGTCAGTCAGTCAGGAAGTCATATGTAGTATATAAATACTGTATATATAATTATTAGTTATAACCAATGTAATGATACATTTTAGTGTCAGAATATGTTTTTTTGTACTTTGTACAGTACACGGTCCTGTAGTTCAGTGAGGTGAGAATTCACTAGTATTGTCAGTGTTAGGGGAATGATGTCCACTGGGTGGTCATGTTATATCTTGTTTAACCTGTCATATGCCATTAGCAGATGTTTATCCAAAGGAAATGTGTTACACTGCAGTCTTTTGATCTTGATTATAAATGACGGGCCTGCTGGTTTCTCATTCTGTGCCTGCTCCACAGGATCAGTTTCTCCTGTCTGCCGGCCTCCTGGTACTGCAGCGTGTCCCTGCTGTCTCTTGGCTGTGTCCCCAGGCAGAGGCTGTTCCTGCTGCTGCTACTGACCTGCTCTGCCTTCCTTCTCCTGGGCCTCTACCAGAACCAGCTGTGGGGCCCCCAGCATCGTTCTGGGGGCCGAGTCAACAAGTGAGTTAGTGAGCAAATGCAAGAAGCTCTGGAGAAGAGAAAGGATGGAGAGCGCTAACGCTAATTCACCCTTGTGGAGGCATGCTAAAGGCGCTCTTTGGTTGGGAGTTGATGTATCATCGGGGACAAAGTTCAAGCCAAGTATTTATTAAGCAAGATAAATCAGGCATACAGTTATAAATGGCATAATTAAACAGATCAAATACAAGAAATGAAAGAACTCAGGAAGTGCATAACTCGACATGTTTTATTTCACGTTGTAAGAGTTTATGTTTACTATCTCTTAACAAATGTTCAGCAAACTATCTAACTAACTATCACCATATAAAATCTAAAAACATCTATCTGTCTGATGTCCAGGGTTGATGTAGATGTTAAAGCCCCTGTCTCTGGTACCACACGTATCCCTGCTGGTCTAGGATCAGTCCCACTAGAACCTTCTCTGTTGTGTCTCCCCTGCTCTGTGACCCTCTCAGCCTTCCTTCTGACTCATTAAATATAAACCGAGCACAGACCACTCTTACTTTAGAAAACTAAAATGCATCTAGTTGAAACACAGTTGAACAGTTAATTTCAATAGTTTTGGCGTTGTACTCTAATACATCCCAATATGTGCACACTGTTGCTCACTGTGCTGGAACATATCTGTTTACCTTTTATCATTTCCTTTTACCGCCTCCCCTTGCAGATACCTCTCCTTAGCAGAGTCCATGGAGGCCACGGATGTCCTGAACCCTGCCCTGAACTACGGGGTAGTGGTGGACTGTGGCAGCAGCGGCTCTCGGGTGTTTGTGTACTATTGGCCCCCCCACAACGGGAACCCCCACACCCTGCTGGACATCCGACAGATGAAGGACCGCGACCGCAAACCTGTGGTTAAGAAGATCAAACCTGGTATGGAGTGACATTAACCAAATCAGATTGAGAGTGTGTGTGGGGGGGATTCCCTGTTAGGGGAAAAAAACCTGTCTCTAGATATAGAGGTATAGCAGATATTTTTTAACCAGTATTTACACTGAGAAATTTGAGTGAGCAGACATTGCAGTAGTGCTTCACAGATGGTTCCAGACATTCCCGGGAGCTGCCCAGTAGTCTCCTGCTCTTGGTCATTTAGCTGCTCCGCTGAGGTAAAGAGGGGTTAAGTGCCAGCAAGTTTCTGTTCACAAGCCTGCTTCTCTAACCTGTAGGTTATCGCTCAGCTTTTTGTTGCAACCATCACTGTTTGAGACTTTATAACATTTTTGTTTCTAATGTTGTTTTATGGTAGCAGACGATCACAAACACGTTCAGAATGTTGTAGAACATTTGCTGCCAACAAGAGCGTCATTGGTTATTATCTCTGTCCTTCTGGCCCATAGCCAGCGTTCGGCTTCAAGTGTGAATGACAGAGCGCGTGAGAGTAACTAAGGCATGGAAAAATGAAATTTTTGTACTACACAGACATTACTAGTCATTTGACACATCTCTGGCCCAGTTTCCTCATACAGTAGTCCTTGTGATCCCTTTTGTCTGGGCAAAAGTCCCTTTGTTGAATGCCCACTGTTAAGAGTAGTAGTTCTGTTGGTATCAGTTTGCTGGCAGTGGTTGTCTGGCTGAGCTGGTTGTCTGGCTTTTAAAAAATATATATATATCAGTCACAGCAGACAGATTAGATACAGTGGGCATGTAGCTGGGAAGAGTGGATAAAGGTTACGTGGCACTTTGGACCCTGGGACACATGTTTTTTTATGGAAGGAGTTGTGCTCTATCAGTGTTTTCATGACTCAGTTAGTGAGGAGCGATTATGGCTAAAATGAATCCACATTATTTTCATGGCACTGAGATCATGATTATTACCAAATATTAGTCTTGAGGGTTTCAAGAACAATACTGCATTTTTAGCATCTTATATCAACATCTTGGCTATGTTCAACTACAGTGGACACTCAGTCAGATGCAATATTGATATTCAGTATTGGTATTCAATATTGCCAATATTCTGTAACTATTAATCGTGGAAGCTAAAATCAGTCAACAGCCTTCAAGCACATCTTCAGAACAGTTATAATGGGAAATACTGTTCAGACAGGAAATGCTGAAGAGGTAAATGTGACAGCATAGCATGCGTTGCGAGTTGAACCCACGTTGTCACTTATGTAAATACTCCTTTATTCCTGTGGTAACACACAAGGTGTGGCTTATAGTTGAAGAACCTGCCACTGGACTTTTGAGGCTTCACATATATACACATATTTATGACCAGTTACTAGTTCTTCTATATTTTTAGTAATGAGCAGCATCACACAATAAACCACTTCTATATATCCATATCTATATAAGGCCCACCCACAACATAGTATAGGTCAGTTCATCAGTCCACATTTGGCTCCATAGCCTCCATAGACACTTCTCTTTGTACTTTTTACCCTTGAATGTCTTTTAGTTTTAGGGCTGGGCGATATGGTTGAAAAGTGACATCATATTTTTGGAGACAATTCAATACAATAATAATAATACCGGTAATAATAATAAACTTTATTTGTATAGCGCTTTTCATACAAAGAATGCAGCTCAAGGCGCTTCACAACAGTAAAATTTACATAAATCATGATAGTACAAGCAGAATCAAACAAATAACAACTACAAGATGATATTGTTTTAATATCTTCCAATAGGTTTTATTCAAAAGTTGCAACTTTTCACTTAGTATTATTGACAATGAGAGACAAAAACAAGAGAGACTTGATCCAGGCCACAGGTTGCTGCCATGAGAGGCACCGACCAGCTTTTGATCACAGCTCCTAACAGCTGCTTCCATAATAGAGGTTTTGAACAGGAGCCATTCCGACTCCATGTCCCCAACCTCCTCCCAAATCTAGGAGAAGCTCTTTCGGAGGTGAGGGTTGAAGTCAATCCGGACAGGTTCCTCCTCCACGTCATTCCCAGCAAACCCTCACTACACGTTTGGGCTTACCAGGTCTGTCTGGCAGCTTCCCCCTCCATCTGACCCAACTCACCACCAGATGGTCATCAGTTGACAGCTCAACCCCACTCTTCACCCGGGTGACCTTTGGCCCAAGGTGCTCTGGTGCCAAGTGCACTTATGAGCATCTTTATGTTTGAACGTGGCGTTTGTTATGGACAATCTATGAATAGCACAGAAGTCCAATAACAACCCACTAGCTAGTTAGTGCATGCACAAATTGCAAAAACACAGGAAGCAGGAATAAAAAAGATCCCCAAGATGACAAAGATGACCTCAACATTCAACGACACCGCTCCCGTGTGCGCCTGCGTGTTTATGTGTGTATGTGCGTTTCTCTGCAGGTATTTCCAGCTTGGCCCAGACACCAGAGCAGGCCAGTGACTACCTCCACCCTCTACTCAGCTTTGCTGCAGCCCATGTCCCCAGGGCCAAGCACAAGGAGACGCCCCTCTACATCCTCTGCACCGCCGGCATGAGGCTGCTGCCAGACAGGTAGGAAAGCGGGCTTTCTTGTGTGCACAGGCGTCAGCCTGATACCAAAAGCTGTTTTAAGGCTGTTGCGTGCTATAGGATTTGGACCAGATCTTTGTATCTAGTCCTCTTGTATAAATCTAGAATGATATAATAATATTAACAACTTTATCTTTATCAAAACAGAGTCAGTGAGTGCTTTACATGCCAACTAAAAATATGAGCAATACAAAAATAACGTGAAAAATAAATGACAAAGTATTAATGAATGCTGAAGGGCAAAATAATTAAAAGGACAATAAAAATTCAAGTGATTGTTCCGGTAAAAGCGTTGGTAGAGCATGGCACTAATACTGCCAGCGCTAGGATTACCCTTCCCACTGGGACCAGTCAGGCTAAAAATGTATGCACTCGCTGAACTGCAAGGTACTTTGGATCAAAGCATCCACCAAAAGGCAGGTTATATGTTAAATGTTGTGTGAATCTAACCTTTTAATGGCTGACCCCAATGCCTCTCTGACTCCAGTCAGCAGTCGGCTATCCTGGAGGACCTGGTCACCGATGTTCCCTTGGAGTTTGACTTCCTGTTCTCTCACTCGCATGCTGAGGTCATCTCTGGGAAACAGGAAGGTGAGATGAAATGCATTATGGGAATGACTTACTATGCTGTTTCTTAATGTTGATATTGGTTTTTGTTAATTATTAAATGAAGGGGATGAATGAAGAAAAAGCAAGAGCTTTATTTTAGACTTTTTTTTTTTAAGAGTAATAGCTCAGGTGAGAATTCCACCTTGATATTTTAGGTTCACAGTGGACGAATTTGAGGACCCTGTTTGTTAATCTGTGTAACACAGTGACTAGTAACACAGTGTCCAGTAACAGTGTCTCTCCTAATACTTGCATGCGTGTGTTTGTTTGTGTGTTGAACAACAGTTCCTTTTATAGTTTGGATGACATGTTCTTGCTGTCTCTCTACCTCAGGTGTGTATGCATGGATTGGCATTAACTTTGTGCTGGGCCGCTTTGACCATGCTGACGAGGGTGAGTGTGAAGGTTAAACTGTCCATACCCGAGACTGACACTACAGCATGTCTGTTTGCTGTAGTCTTGCCAGCTTCTTATACTCTTTTTAAACAGGTAGAACATTCATTCATGTATTAATGGTTATCATTGCACAATTAATCAAGTTGTAACTTCACGAAATGTAAAAGCTCTTCATTCCTTCATGTGTTCCAAAAGAGGACGCCATGGTTGAGGTGACAACAGGGTCACAGAACCAGCAGCCAATCAGCCGGCGCCGCACCGTGGGCATCATGGATATGGGTGGAGCTTCGCTGCAGATAGCCTATGAGGTGCCCGGTGCAGTCACCTTCAGCTCACCACAAGAGGTGAGGGACCAGTTTAACTACCTGTCTAGGGTTAGACGTGGCAATAAACTTGGAAATATAACATTTTTCTGACGCTCTTGTCCAGACTGATTCCGAAATGTGTGAAACTGAATAAGCTTCAATTTTTAGATCGCCAACATTACAATAACCAATATTAAGAGGTACAAGGGTCAAAGTCACAGCACCTTGACTAAAGATATAACAATTATCTTGGGGACCCTAGAATGATTATAGTATCTATAATAATGAGAGGAGTGCCACGTTAAGAAATAAAATAGGGAGAAAAGGTCAAAAAGTTGTTGTTTTTGTTTTTTTTGTTCTTTTTTGTGTTTAGTGGATGATTTTGTTACTGATGAGTCAGGCTCTGATGAATCAGGCTCACAACAGATACATTTCCAAGTTCACCTGAACTCCATCAGAATGGGGTCCACATGCATGGCTGGGCATTATTGGAAGAGTTTTCATCACCGGTTACAGCTAAAATGAGCTAAAAGTGTAAAACAACTATGCAATAGAGCAATGCAGTAGAGTTAATAGTTGTTTTAATTAACACTTAACAATTAACACTGCTTTTCTAAATAGAATCAGCCCATTCGTCTGTGACTTTTGCCAATAAAAATAAGACCAGGCCAGTAGAAAACCTCACATCATACTATTATGATCAAAACAATTGAAACTATTTCAATACATTTCAGTGCCTTTTGGTACCGTAAAACCAATATTGACACCTAAAATCAGCACAGTACCAATCCAATAGTTTTTTTTTTTTTAAATAACCAGGCATAGCTATTGGTCTAGAAGCCTGCTGTGCGGTATCGTAACATCCCAGTGTGTGGTATTGCAGGAGGAGGCAGGGAAGACTTTGCTGGCAGAGTTTAACCTGGGCTGTGACGTGGAGCACACACAGCACGTCTACCGCGTCTACGTCACCACCTTCCTGGGCTTTGGAGGAAACATGGCCCGCCAGCGCTATGAAGACCAGCTGGTCAACCGCACACTGGCCAACAACCGGTACACAAACAAACACGCGATACGAGGAGAGATGGGTAGAGCGCTAGGGAGAAAACAACAGCCCCGTAGCCGTGTTTTACTGTATTAGATTAGATTAGATTAGATTAAACTTTATTAAATGTTCTTGGGGAATTAGGTTGTCGCATCTGCAAAGAATTGGGATATAGGGAAACATAGGGTAGGTAGAGGATACAAAGATAGTACAACTAGGTAAATGATACAGCATATTGGTGCAATTAAAGCTGCTATGTGCAAAATGTCTTATTTTATGTTAAAATAACACGAAAGGATCTGTGTTATCTTGTGTGTGTACAATGCTAAAATTCAAACAAATGTCTGCCGCTTCAGGTCAGCCAGTGTGTTGATATTCCTTCTTTTTTTAAACCATGTTTACAATCCCCAGCCCATATCTAAATCCCCAGCCCATATCTAAATCCCCAGCCCATATCTAAACTCCTCCTGAGAATCTGTTCACCTGTAGCATGTGAGGGTTTTGATGGACAGGGGAGAGGAGCGACAGAGAGGTGCTGCAGGGGAGGGGAGACATCCAGCTTGTTTTGAACTGTAACAGCTTGTTTTAATTCCCCTTTGCCGTCTGTAGAGTCACAATAGCCCACATAGCAGCTTTTTTTAAAGTAAATACATTAAGAATGAAGATGCATAAATCACCCCAATTATGGAGAACCAGAATAGAAGTGTGTACTCCTCCAGACTGTCCAGGCTCAGCCCCACCACAGAGCTGCCTGCTTGACCACTCTGTTGAGCCTGTTGGCATCCCGCACCTTTTGGCATCCCTGCGTGACCGTTTTTTCAGTACCGTGTCTTTAACGTGAATGGTTCAGTGACGGGGTTTCTATGTTTGAAGGGGCTACATGGGTGAAAAAGTTTTGAAAAAGCAATAATGAAGATTTTGCTCCTTCCAACATCTACTTTGACCAGACCACTCTATCATTACCCAAGATCAAGCAATCCATTGATTGATTGATTGATTGATTGTTGTCCCTCAACCCCATTCCTGTTTCTCCAGGTTGCTAAGCGCCCAGACCGGTCTGAGTGAGGAGAAGCCTCACCTGGACCCCTGTCTGCCCGCCGGCCTGTTGGACACTGTGGCACGGGATGGCCACACCGTGTACCTCAGGGGCCAGGGGGACTGGGGACGGTGCCAGGAGGCAGTCCGCCCCTTCCTGGGCCTTCACAATGGAACCATGTCCCCAAGAGGTGTCTACCAGGTAGGTGTTGTAAGACAGCAAGTTATAGCAACTTACTCTCATGTCATGATACAAGCATTAAATAAGATCTGTTCTCAAACTGCACAACCGGCAAGTAATCTGCGCTAGACACAGGGATGAATGAGCCCAAACCCAGGTCCCAAACTGAAATTCCCTATGACCCCCTTTGTGAAATGATCATGCGTAATGAGTTCCAATGTCAATAAGATCAGTGGTATCCTACTGGCTAGAGAAGAAGGCTTGTGACCAGACGTTGCTGCTTCAAATCCCCCGTTGGAGAAACGCTCTAACCATCCCTCAGCAACTAACGTTGTGCTGTCCATGAGCAAGGCACTTAACAAGGCACTTAAGGATGTTAATAAGGATGTTTTCTCTGTCGCCAGGCTCCGATCAACTTCGGCAACAGCGAGTTCTACGGCTTCTCAGAGTTCTACTACTGTATGGAGGACGTACTGAGGATTGGAGGACAGTACGACAGCCACAAGTACTCACGAGCTGCCACGGTAACCAACCACAGATTAGATTCCCCTTTCAAAAGTTATTATTATTTTTTTTCAGTACTTGGCTGAGAATTAGTTAAGGTAGATACTTGGATCAGTTTGTCTCCTTGTTGGAAGTTGGCTGGTGTTGACTTTTGTTTTTGGATTGCTCTCCAGGAGTACTGCGCCACCAAGTGGTCGACACTGAAACAGCGTCTGGACAGCAAGCTTTTCTCTCAGCAGGCTGACATCAACAGACTCAAGTAAGCTCATCCCATGGACCCATCCCTGTCCAGTGTCTCAATGTCTCCTTCAGTCTCTGTAATCAGTTAATAATAAAGTAGCACATCCTGGCCTCTAGTCCAAAACTATAAACTGTTCCTGATCCTGATCCTGACCCTGACCCTGACCTACTGATCTAACATTCGTGCCCCAGGTACCAGTGCTTCAAGTCAGCCTGGATGTATGAGGTGCTCCACTCGGGCTTCCGCTTCCCCAAGGGCTACCCCAGCCTGAAGACAGCCCAGCTGGTCTACGACAAGGAGGTCCAGTGGACCCTGGGGGCCATCCTCTTCAAGACCCGCTTCCTGCCTCTCAGGTAAGCCCAGTGCCACGCAACGCACAGAGATCGGGGGCGGCGTACCTGTAAACCTCACAATTAAATAAATGAGGGCGTAAGAGCAGCTGCCAAACTCTGCTTTGATTTGGTCTTCTTTTATCCTAAAACTGAAAACCAATTTTTGCTACATTTATTTTAAAGGAACTACAGACAGGATTTTTGCTTTAACATCTGATTATAAAATAATTTTTTTTGATTGCATATTGTAGTGCTATAGAAGAATGACACCATCACCATTAAAATTGGTTCCCTAGAAACGTACGATCTCCCGTGAAAATAGAAGGGCCCACATACGGCACAAAGGAAGTCAACCAAAACAGGAAAAGCCTCTTCTGTGAACATGTCTTTTTTTTTTACTAAGCTTTGTAAACAAATGCATGTATGTAGTTGCTGGGCTTTGGGGGGAATCCCCCCCCACCACCCACCCCTCTCCCAAAAACAACCAAGCAGCTGGGCAGCAATGTAAAACAATACCACTAGGGAACTCAAGGGGTCGCCAAAATCAAAGTCACAACGTTGTCTGTAGCCGCTTCAAAGAACAGGCTATAAATAGTTATTATTAGTATGCAAAGCATACCACACAGTTTTCCATGACATGCCAGCCGTGCCTGTCCGTCTATCCCTCCTTCCATCCCGTGTCATCATGTCACCCCCCCTCCCTGTCCTGTGCCTCGTCTCCAGGGACCTGCAGCAGGAGACTCTACGGCAGAGCCACCCCAGCTGGCTGCGCTCCTCCTTCGTCTACAACCACCACCTGTTCTCCCTCTGCATCCTGGTGGTGGTGCTGGCCATCCTGCTCTACATCCTGCGCCTGCGCAGGATCCACCAGCGGGAGCAGCGGCAGGCCGAGGCCCTGGACCTCCTCTGGGCCGAGGAGGGAGAGGCCCTCCTGGCCTGAGGACGCCCAGCTTTAGCCTCACAAGTCGGTCTTCTCTCAGCGAAAACGCATCCACCTTCATCACACTTCCAGCCCGTTGTCTCCTACATCCAAGCCAGGCTTCTACACAGCTACTGTGCTTTAGTTTAATAGTGCGGCAAGCGGTGACTTTAGATCCTGTGTGTTTCAGGAAGTGTCTTTAGTTGGGGGTGATGTCACCAGCAGGATGGGTTTTGCCTGGGTAATATGGGGTTTGAAAGACTGAAAAGCAGCGCAACAAAAATCACCAATGAATATCGCAACTGTTGACATATGGAATGACCATGCTTTTTCTTTTCTTTTGTTGGCCAGATAAACTTGTCTGCCTCAGGGCTTAATAGGGAAAACCCTATTCACTGCAACTCTGTGAAACGGGCATTGCAAGACTAATTGAAGAGTTAATTTTCCAAAGTGCTATATGTTCATATTAGGAGGAAAAAAGCATTGCTTAAAGTTTGTGTTTGAATAGCTCTGGTGTATGAAGGATCCAGTCTGTAACAGTTCTCAGTTCTCTCAACTATAGACTGACGTTACCTTCTCGCCTTTAAAAAGTACCAGCATTTGTTTTAATTTTGTATTAACGGTAGATATTGCATTTTGGGATAAAACTCTTCAATTTTTCCCGCTAAACGAGATACATCTATGGTTCTGTAGTTCTTACCAGAATAATGCCTTCGAAAGGTCCATCCTCCATTTCAGGGAAGAAAACTTAACTTTATTTTGACTACAGGTCACATTATCGGGTAAAGCCGAATATGAACAAGCCACTTACCCTATTTTACAAAGTTTTTAAATTACGTTTTAAGAGTAGAATAGGGTCTTCAATTGACAGCTGGTTACCTGTCAAAGTGGCTTGAAGAGCAGGGCATACTTTCGCGATACCAGTGTTATCGCTTCCAGGTTCATTGCTGCGGAATTTGTTTTGGGGAAAACCGTTTCCCCCTTTGTTGTCTCTGAAAACGTCACCACAACATTCCACCATCCTGTTCATGATGATGATGCAGTCAGAAGCCTTCATTGGATTAGCCAGAACTTTAATGATCCCTTTAAGAAAGCTGGGTAATTGCAGCTGCAGATGATAGGATATACAAAAAAAAAAAAGAGACCAAAAACAGTATGGAAGATAACAAAATAACATTTTGGGGATAATACACAACTAAAGCATCTTTGTTGACAGATACACAGATGTGCAAGTCCACATCTTTAGCTATTCACATCAGGTGTCCAGACAGAAGAACATATGTTCAGAAATGTGTCTGGATATATTCATGAAGACTTGAGGCTTCCTTGTGGCAAGCTGCGGCCTCCGAATGTGATACTTGAATGCTGCTACCTGGATTTCCAAAAAGAACAATCCATGTACCAGTTTTATTAGTGGAACGTCGCAATCAAAATGCATTTATGGAACTGTGATACTGAACTAAACTAAGGTTAGTGTTTGGATGAGGGCAGTGGAAGCAGGCAAAGAACCTGGAGCCCTGATTCAGCCGGAATTGGAATTATATGAACTCTGAACTATTGACCTACAGACAGAGGAGCTTGGGGCATGGCGGGGGGATGGGGTTCCATTTGCAACATGTGTAAAATATTGCTTTTAAAATTAACTGTTTTAAGCCATTCTTGAGTAAATGGGCCTATTTTGACGAGAAACTGGGCCTATTTTTTTTATTTGATTCTGTTTTTGTTTACTGTAAAATGCCACTGTCGGTTTTTTTTTTTTTTGTCAATCTTGTAATTGTGCTCTGTGCTGATTGGACTGGACAGTGCTGTAACCACGGTGATACAAATGTGTGTCTCAGTAGCAACTGGTGAAACTTCAAAAAATAGAAGTTGATTAATGCGTCATTCCCACAATGGGAGATTTTTTTTATGTCCAAAATTGTAATGGCTGGG
>OMKK01001605.1:1581-12478 GCA_900302305.1 Polymixia japonica | reverse complement strand
CTCACTTACTTGCACACCCACTTACCTGCCCGCCCGCCCTCGCCCTCGCCCTGACGTTCCCTCTCTCCATCTTGGTCTGTCTGTCTGCCTGCCTGTCGTCTGCCTTTCCCTCTCTTAGTCTGTCTCTTCCTCCCTTTCTACTTTTCTTTGACTTGTTTCTTTCTTCTAAAACTTTTTGAGAGATATGTGTGTGTCGTGGGCATGTGAGGTTGTCGCTGTTTGTTCGAATGTATGTGTCAACATGTTGAGATGGGCTTCGATTCGACCGTCCGTGTCCAAATGTGAATTTCCCTCTCTCCGTCAGTCCCCCTCACGGCGCGGCGATTGAGTTTTTGATTATTTCATCTCTCTGTTGCAGAGCACCACTTAATAAATAATGACTGGCTGATTGATTTTCCCTCTCTGCTCCCCTTCACAACCCTCTCCCTTTCTCTCCATCACTCTTCCCCTCAAAACTCTCTCTGTCTCTGACTCCACTCTCATGTCTGTCATCTCTGTTCTCTCTCTCACTCTGTCTGTCTGTCTGTCTGTCTCTCTCTCTCTCTCTGTCTGTCTCTCTCTCTCTCTCTCTGTCTCTCTCTCTCTCTCTCTGTCTATCTCTCTCCCTCTCTATGATGCTGTCTGTCTCTCTCTCTCTCTCCCTCTCTATGATGTCTGTCTGTCTCTCTCTGTCTGTCTGTCTCTCTCTGTCTGTCTGTCTGTCTGTCTGTCTGTCTCTCTCTCTCTCTGTCTGTCTGTCTCTCTCTCTCTCTGAAACTTGTCTTTGTTTTCAAAACACACCTGAGCATTTACTTTATTTTACATATAAAATGTTAAAATACCCAAGAAAGACATTTTTTGAGAACTTTTACTGCACTTTGTGTCCATATGACACCTACAAGTTTGTTTTATTTACAAACAAGACCATTGCTTTCAAAAGATCTAACTTTTCAGTGCAAGGAACAAATAATCCAAGATCAGTTGTAAAATGAAAAAACAAACATGCAAGGAATGAAAAATGTCTTAAACCTGCCGACTAGAGAATATGGACTCGACAAAATACGTGCAATGACCATGTAAAACCGAAAACCCGCCTTCAAAACGAGGTTAACCTACGAGGTTTACCCTCCGAACTACCATACAAAGTGCAACAAAACCGTCAGATGCAAGTCGTGAGTTTGTTGAGGACTTTGAGGCCGTGTGTGAGTCTGACGTACCACTGGAGAAAATAAAACAGCTCTGTCCGTTCCTAGTTAAACATTGCCAACAGGGAGTGTTGTATTGTGTATTTGTGCGGGCATTTGATGAGGAGCCTGGCGACTTTCAGAAGGTAAGTATATTTTAATTTCAGGATACAGCCTACATCAGGTGAGTAGGTTATCTGTCGCTCCAGCTGACCGTATTAACGCTGCTATACCTTCACAGCCCGTACTGCTCTCTGTACTGCCGCATATACTACAGGGATGGGCATTTTTATTCATTCATTTGATTACACATATTGTTAAAATGGTAAAAAAACAATCCAGAAAAAATAAAACAGAGAATGCGGAATATGGGAAAAAATAAAACAGATTTCGTAGGGCCCTATAAAAGGCATTACCATAACCTACACTGATGGAAATATATACCGTATATAAGACAGTCTGCTTTTTCAACACCTGCTTTTGGAAAGATTTTTGAAGACCAAATCTTGTTTTTATAAAGGAAAATCATTTTATTTTATTAAGAATGTAATAAAGAACACGTGGAATAAAACAAGGTAGGCTTTAAAGAGCTTGAAAGAATTTTCATTTTGGGCTGAACTATTCCTTTAAGTATGAATTTACTTACGGAGCATGTTGTTATGACATGTTGTTATGAAGGAATTAGCGGCATCGTCAGCCAAGATGATGGGAATGACCATAAGTACCATGATTCTCACTGCAGTCACATCTGAAGTCTTATCGGGAGAGAGGTTGAAGGAGAGACACCATATATACATGAGCTATGTATAATATACTGTGACAGGAAGTGAGCTGGTTATGTAAGAAGTTCCTAATAGTCAGATTTCAAACAGAATGAGACAAAATTAATAAAAGTAGATTAAACAGGTTAATAATTACAGAAACTACTACTAGTTGAAGTCACTGCTGCATAAAAGAGAAATTCCACCCATTTTAATAATTCTTATATACCTGTTGACCAGGACCATTCAATCATGAACATGCACCACTCTCCTAAAGATGTGATGGCGGCAGGATGTGAAACCTTGGACTGCACTGAATCTGTTGAGCCATCGACACACAGCTGAGGTTTATATTCTGGTTCAGACCGGTTAGTGATACTAGCATAAACCTTATTTGGGTTTGAAAACTCCGCAGAACATTTTGTGGCTCCTGTGGCAGGATGTTCCTGCTCTGATTTTTGGCTGTAGGACACAATGGTGCATATTCATAAATGCTTTCATTTCGTTTAAGGACAACACACATGAATCAACATTTCTGTAAATGTGCCAGTGTTAGCCATCTGGCTAATTTTCAACTGCAGTTCTTTGGCAAGACGTTTTGAAACCTATAAAGTGATAAAAGTTACAGAACTAAGACAACAAGATGCCATAAAGAATTCTCAAGACAAAACACAAGACATGCAGAGCAACAGGAAACAGCAAAACATCAGTACAAGAATACAGCAACAACAACAAACAATAACAAACACCATTTTGCCACATACAGCCAGGCTAGCAACACAAAGCAACAAAACACAGCCAAGCAACACTGAGCACAACCATGTTTTGATACACGCAGACATGCAGAGCAGCAATAAACAGCAGACATAAATAGAATACAATAATCATTATGTTGATGTCGATAACATTGTAAAAGATGCCGTTGAGGGTTAGTAAAATGGTAATATACACCTTGAAATCCTTCAACTGTGTCTTCCTGACGTCACCTTCAGCGAGAATAACCCTGACAGTTAGCTTCTGTTCTACAGCCACCTGGCGAGAGGGAGAGAGAGTGAAATGTCACATGATTAAGTTTAGGAATTAATATTCGATTATTGTCCAACTGAAAGGCTTTGTTTATTTGAAGTCAGACGAAGCCGTTCATTCGTGATTTCACTCGCTAGCTTACATCATGCTTTTACAGGCTTCAAAATTGTATTTGTCTTCTGAATTTGGCAAGAATCGAGATTTTGGCATAAATGTATCAAAAAATCAAAAAACTAAACAAATAACGCAGCTAAGTGCACGTACGACTGCTAGATAAATGAATCCCCAATAATTAACATGTTGTCTTATCAACCAAGGTTACTAACCGGTACCGCGCGCCATCTCCCGAAAAAGCCGCGTTGTCACACGAGCAAAGTTTCTACCAGTGTCTTCTGGATGATAAAAGTATGAAAAGCTAAACTGGATGTGATGAATACACACTTTTCCCACTAATAATTTAATTCAAGTCAACTTATGGCAATGAGTAAATAGACGTATTCCCCTCAAAAGTACATATAACGTATAAAACAAGTCATTTTAACATATTAGCAAAAACTAATTAAGACTCACTTAAGAATCTGATTCAAGACATTGTTAGGGTTTACAGTGTGTTGTCTGAACAAAGAATAAACAACTAGCCACTCTTCTGACAGTATAGTCACTCCGTCCGTCTCTTCTCAGGGCTCAGCTGGAAAGCGAGAAGAAGAAGAGGGAGGCCATGGAGAAAGAGAAGGAGCAGATGGAGAGAGAGAAGCAGGAGCTGATGATGAGGCTCTACCAGTTTGAGGAGACCACCAAGAGGGCCGAGAGAGGTAGGACGCACAGAAGTGGTTGACGACGGCGTGATGTTGACTGATTTAACGGAATACCTCAAAGGACACCGTACCTACTACAGTTCACGATGTACCCCTCCTCGCCAAACATATCGCCCGTTTTTTTTAATTGGAAGAACTGTCGAGGGTAACTCAAACAAAACTAAGAAGGTTTATTTCCATTTTGGTGCGCTACAGATTTTAAATTAAAGCTGCTTCCCTCTGTTGTTTATTTGTTTGGTAGATAAACAGACAAAAGCACAGTTATTGGAACACTGACCCTAAAGGATCATTATACAAGATGCAAACAGTCTGTCGGCGTAGAATCCAGAGTCTTTTTTGGCCTCTGTTTGAAAGCATGTTAAAACAACGGCAACAGCAAAAACGTTTTAAGCCGTATGTGACAATACTGCCACTATATTGTACACCGTGCATGATACACATACAATCCTTTCATGTGTTGCTCACTGTGTCCATTAGAACTGCAGGAGCAGCTGGACCGAGCCATGAGGCTGGAGGAGGAGAGGAGGAGGGTTGAGCAGGAGGCTGCCCGGTTGGAGGCTGAAAGGGTGGAGGCCATCATAGCCAAGGAGGAGCTGGCCAGGCAGGCAGAGGACCAGCTCAAGAATCAGGAACAGCTGGTGAGCATCGCTGCGCTTCTAACGAAGGGGAACGATTTAGCTGCATGATCTAGTCGTGGGTGAGAGGACGGCCCGGTGGTGTTTTGAGAGAACCGTCCTTCAAGTGGAGGAACTGGGTGCGAGCCTCTGTGTTGTCAAGCATCTCGCCAGCTGAACGGTCCTTCTGTGCAACACACTGCCTCCCTGCTGCTTCCAGGACTGCTGGTGACCTTGTGTTATGACCTCAGTACAGGAAGTGTGCAGGGAGTGTACAGAAAGTGTGCAGGAAGTGTACAGGAAGTGTCACATTACATTATACCACAGCTTCGAGTTCGGGAGATAGTCCAGTATAGTAATAATTAGGTTACACTGTTTAAGTCAGAAGTATTAGTAGTAGTATAGTTGTTGGTGTGGTTAAGAAATCCAGATACTAAGAATTAAAGACCCACTTGCACTCGTTATTTCTGGTTGTTTTATTTTTTAGAAAAAATGTCTCCGAATGGAAACAAAGAGCAGTGGGTTGTTTGAACCCAGCAAGGTCCCCGTCTGTCTAGTCCAGCCACATCGCAGCATCAAACAACCTACGTCACGTCATGTGGGAAATCGCTATTGGCTCTGCTCTGACAATTAAAAAATTAAAAGCTGACGTATGAAAAAATTAAAAGTTCCACCCAAAATCCTGCCAAATGCGCATATTTGGACTTGATTCATCGTGGGGAGCCATTATGCAACACCAGGATGCACGTATCAGCTGAAAAACGTCAGAATCAATTACGTGGCCTCTTAAGTATCCAGAATTAAGTATCAGGTAAAATTAGGCTCCTAAATTAAACAGGTGCCATTTCTGGGCTTTGGAATGACACGGTTTCCTCTATACCTCCCTCAGGCTGCGGAGCTGGCCGAGTACAGTGCCAAGATTTCCCTGTTGGAGGAGGCCAAGAAACTCAAGGAGGAGGAGGCTGACTCATGGCAGAGCAAGGTGAGCTTCCAACAATCCGCAGAACAGCGAGAACTCTTCAGATCACTCGCAGGGATAACCTGGGAACCATTAGAACGTATTTTCCTCCTCGCGGTTTGTTGTCATTTTATTTTCTGTTCATCGTATTCAGTTGTGTTTTTGTTTTTTATCTTGATTTGTTTTTTAATGTGTTTACAAACCCCTTCCTATTTTGTATGTCACCTACGAAGTCTGCAATTTCCCCCTGTACTTTACGTGATTCATTATTTTTCTATATGCAAAACTCTAAACTAAAAACACGAGAATATTTCTAATATACTGTATTTTCTCCCCTGCTAGTCTAATTCATCCAAAAACCAGCAGCAATTACAATTCTACCAAACTATTAGCAATACAATTACATACAAATACATACCTTCAATATGCCACAGGGAGACACTGACATCACATCCTGTTTATTGGTAATTGTCAACCAATCAAAACATAGGTCCCTGACATCCAGCACAACCAGATCTCTCAATGTCTGTCCTTCCACCCAGGCTAGGGAGGTGCAGGAGGATCTGCTGAAGACGAAGGAGGAGCTGCAATTTGTGATGACCTCTCCCCCGGCTGCTGGTGCCCCTGCCTCTTCCTCCTCCTCCTCCTCCTCTGACAGTGAGAGTGACCACGAGCACAGCGAGGAGAACAGCACCTACAGTGCTGAGCTGCAATCACAGGGTATCACCGACCACCGCCAGGAGGAGGAGCGTCTCACCGAGGCTGAGAAGAATGAACGCTTGCAGAAACAACTGCTGGTGAGTCCAGTAACTATCTTAGAGCAGGAACATCTGTCTTAGAGGAGGAACGTCTGTCTTAGAGTAGGAACATCTGTCTTAGAGGAGCAACATCTATCTTAGAGCAGGAACATCTATCTTAGAGGAGGAACATCTATCTTAGAGCAGGAACATCTATCTTAGAGCAGGAACATCTATCTTAGAGCAGGAACATCTATCTTAGAGCAGGAACATCTATCTTAGAGGAGGAACATCTATCTTAGAGCAGGAACATCTATCTTAGAGCAGGAACATCTATCTTAGAGCAGGAACATCTATCTTAGAGCAGGAACATCTATCTTAGAGGAGGAACATCTATCTTAGAGCAGGAACATCTATCTTAGAGCAGGAACATCTATCTTAGAGCAGGAACATCTATCTTAGAGGAGGAACATCTATCTTAGAGCAGGAACATCTATCTTAGAGCAGGAACATCTGTCTTAGAGGAGGAACATCTATCTTAGAGCAGGAACATCTATCTTAGAGGAGCAACATCTGTCTTAGAGCAGGAACATCTGTCTTAGAGGAGCAACATCTGTCTTAGAGTAGGAACATCTATCTTAGAGCAGGAACATCTATCTTAGAGCAGGAACATCTATCTTAGAGGAGGAACATCTATCTTAGAGCAGGAACATCTATCTTAGAGCAGGAACATCTATCTTAGAGCAGGAACATCTGTCTTAGAGCAGGAACATCTATCTTAGAGCAGGAACATGGCACAAGCTTAAACCCCAATTACAGGTGTAGCTATTATAGAAGTGTAATTTCTTAATGCTTCTTGATCTGTACTGATGCTGATGATCTGTAGGCCCTTGCACACATATATACAGTATGTGTGTGTTTATTTTTACTCAATTTTCCCATGGAGTAAAGTTTTATCTAATTCGATAATATAATATCATCTGCCTCTATCTGAATATATAAATACTACATGGTGTCAGTGGAGACACTAAGTCAGGAAGAAGTGCATGGTTATGGTATATTAACTGGATGACTACTTCTACAGGCCTTGAGCTCGGAGCTGGCACACGCCAGAGATGACAGCATGAAGACCCAGAATGACCTGCTCCACTCAGAGAACGTGCGTGTCGGTCGTGACAAGTACAAGACTCTGAGGCAGATCCGCCAGGGCAACACCAAGCAAAGGGTTGACGAGTTCGAGGCCTTGTAGACCCCTTTGAGATCTGAACGTCTCCTGGTAGCCACGAATACTTCATGGAGTATTTGTTGACTGTTCAGCAGTTGTTAATTTAGGTGTGACGTTAATTTCAGCCACACCTGATCTCAAAGACCCAGAATAAAACATACAGTATACAATATGTGGCAGATCTGCATAATAGTACCTCTGTGATGTGTTACCGGCTAGTCTGTTGGTGTTTAAAGCCACGGTTGTTATTTTTTGTAGAGCTCAGACATCTCCAACAGTACTGTAGTCCATTAAAATGTTATCTTGGACTTAAAACGATCACATTTATATCATTTTAAAAAACCTAACAGTACTTTTTTTGCCACATGAGTTTTCCTCACATATGAACAAAGCTGGTATGTTGATCTTTAGGTATACTGTATTAAAGTGATATATAATATTTAAAAAAAGTTTTTATTGAAATTTGCTTTGCAGTTTTAGTAGGGCACCAAACTAGGTGGTCTGCGTCACAATCTAAAACTGTGACGGTCCCATATACAATCAGTCTTGTATACACCTATCTTAGTGTCCAAATTAACCTGTAATGCATTTTATTGGGTTTAATGCACTCATCCTCTGATGTAGTTTTGAACTTCATGGGTTTTCATTCATTTTTAATTTTAATGTGTAACTCTTAAGGCAGTAAAACATAGGGGTAACCTTTTGGACAACGCTGACCCACAGTACCAAAGACAGTTTGACCACATAGGAGCATCTTAGGAAGAATTTGAATACACTTTTGAACCTGGGTCTCACTTAAACTTCTTGTTGTGGAGAGCGTTGCTACATGTACATTAACTTTGACCAAAATGTGCTTTTTGTTGCAATGTCCCTTTATGAGATAGGTTCTTAACAGTCTAACTTACCGTTAATGTTTATTTGCCATCGTGAACAGAACGTTGTTTTCTTTTGCAACTTTATTTCCAACAGAACAATAACATGGACAATGATGACCTGATAATAGTAATGCTGCTGATGTTAGGCTATGCATAATATCTCAAAGATATCGTCCTCCTCCATGCCATAAAATAAAAAATATAAAATAAAACATACAATCTTGTTCCAGTTTATTGGTTATTTTTAATCTGGCATTGATCTTAATAAGGGTTTTATTTGAACTAAAAAAATGATATGGTGTGAGTATTGTAAAAAAAAGGACATGCTTTGCAAATATTTACCAAGATATCATTTGTTTAGCAAATGTTGTTGCGAGACAACCCGGGGAGATCTGTTTAAACAGTAACAGAGTAAATATTGTATCAATGAATGGAAGCATATAGGCTATTTTACTAAGTATTATTTGAAAGCGTTACGCACTACTTCATATAAGCAGCTGAACATAAGTAAGCGGAAGGTGACACAGCCAAGAAGCTCTTTAAGGTGACAATATTTATTCAAGCTTCCGAGAAATGTTGCAAAACCGGTACCGACTTTTAGTGCAAAAGGTCGCCGGTGGAAAAGTAAGACTTTACCTCTAGACTCTCGGAAAAATCTGTGGGATTTGCCCTGTGTTTCTTCTCTGCAGAATCTAAATATATGTCGATGACAAATAGTCCAAATACAGTTTGCGCCCGACTGTGATGAGGGGGTGGTGCTGAAGAAACAGCTCCCGGTCAACCTGCGCGTCTCCAAAAAGTCCTCCAGTCCGGGATCCTTCCTTCGATCCAGATCTCGGCACCAACTTTCTGCTCGACGACCGCAAAGGAAGCAAACTTTGAATGTGTTTACGATGAAGAGGCAGAACGCCAGGACTCTCGCCCTCATCATCAGCATCCTCACCTACCTGGTGGTCGGAGCCGCCGTCTTCGACACCCTGGAGTCCAAACAGGAGAAAAGTCACAAGAGGAAACTTGACGCGAGGAAATATGAACTCATGCGGAAATATAACTTGACCAAAGTGAACTTCGAGGAACTGGAGCTCGTCGTTCTGCAGCTGAAGCCTCATAAAGCAGGGGTGCAGTGGAAATTCGCCGGATCATTTTATTTCGCCATCACTGTGATAACGACAATAGGTAGGTAGGCATTAATATCAGCTTTAACCCGGATAAAACGCGATATCGTGCTTTTGGATGAGTTTCAGGTTCAACTGCATTCGCGTAAAAAAAAAAAAAAAAAGACATGGCGTTTCTCCCATTTAGGGGTTTGACCACTTCGGGTTAATCAAGGGCAAAGACAAGGACATGAATTTCGGTTTTTATTCACGATTTAAAAAAAATGTCTCAGCTGACAGCAATTGACCTATGTGGAAGACTTTACTACATTAAAGTCAGTTTGAATATTGTGAGAATATCCAAACTATTTTCACATTAATAAGAATACAGTTGCAATTAATGGTGGTTTTATGTTGACATAAAATGTTTTAATCCTTCTACAGTGAATTTGATTGAAGGAACAGTTTGAAAATATATGACACTATGTTGTACCTATTACAGCTAATTAACAGCTGAGAAACTATGCATTATCTACCAGCTTTATATCATGGAATAACCGCAACAGAATAAACAAAACCAAACTGGTTAATAACTTAATAATCTTAATTACCAGGCCATATCAACTCATCTGCATAGACGCTGAAACTATTTTCTGCTTTTCCTGTTCAGGCTATGGACACGCAGCCCCCAGCACAGACTTTGGTAAAGTATTCTGCATGTTCTACGCCCTCCTGGGGATTCCTCTCACACTGGTCATGTTCCAGAGCCTGGGGGAGAGAATCAACACGTTTGTCAGGTATCTGTTGCACCGAGCCAAAATGTGCCTGGGAATGCGTCAAACGGAGGTCTCCATGGCGAACATGGTGACAGTCGGCTTCTTCTCCTGCATGAGCACCCTGTGCGTGGGGGCCGGCGCGTTCTCCTACTGCGAGGGATGGAGCTTCCTTCACGCTTTCTATTACTGCTTCATCACGCTCACCACCATCGGCTTCGGCGACTACGTGGCCCTGCAGAAGGACCACGCGCTGCAGAACGACCCCCGGTACGTGGCCTTCTGCTTTGTCTACATCCTGACGGGCCTGACGGTGATCGGGGCCTTCCTCAACCTGGTGGTGCTTCGCTTCTTGACCATGAACGCCGAGGACGAGCGGCGGGACGCGGAGCAGAAGGCCCTGCTCTCCGGCAGGAAGCCCAGGGCCGAGGTGGCGCGTCTGGTCCCGGTCTCGGCCTCCGCCTGCTCCACGCCTGTCGGAGACGACCGCGTGAAGGCTAAAGATTTGAAAGGCGTCTACACCGAGGTGCTGCATTTCCAGACGATATGTTCCTGCCTGTGGTACAGGAGCAGGGAGAAGCTGCATGGATCCATCCCCACTATGATCCCCCAGGAACTGTGCTTGTCAGACGCCTACCTGCAGCAGACCAATAGCTGTCCTCACTACATAGAGCCTGAGTCCACCGGCTGTGTGTGCAGCCCACGCCAATGCTCCACCATAAGCTCCATAACGACGGGTCTACACATCCTCTCTCCGTTCAGGGTGTTCAAGAGACGCAGCTCAGTCTAACCTCTCCATACCATAAATTGCGCCACAGTAACGTACGGTCTTCACTGCCAAACGGACGATAGATAC
>OMKK01001600.1:1052-11813 GCA_900302305.1 Polymixia japonica | reverse complement strand
CTGCTAGCCTGCAGGTCCCCGCAATCTCATCATGTTTGTACTTGTTCATCAGTCTCTCGCTACACTAAATGCTGTGAGACTGAGCAAACTGAAGTATATCGATGTTCATTTCCGCAAGCGGAGCTGCCAAGGCAAGGCTTTGGCCCGAGCCTTTGCTAGATTGGGGTAAAGGAAGATCCTGGCAGTGTGGATAAAAGCCAGGAAAATACAGCGTTACAACATTTTTCCAAGTGTCCATGGTCTACGGATTGAAGAGAAAATAGGTTTTTTTTTTTTTTTTAGGATGATATTTTGATCTAAAAGACTAGTCTACTGAAGGGAAGATTTGAAGGCTGTGGAGAACATTATTGCCCTGACTGAGGTACTGTGAGTCATTATTGCCAGCTGGTGTTTGATGATGGAGGAGGAACTTACAGGAGGGCCTGGAAGTCCTGGTCTGCCTGGGGGGCCTTCACTCCCCTGCCAAACACAAACCATTAAAGACCATTAGAGCAAAGAGCTTCTTAACGAAGGCTCT
This sequence comes from Polymixia japonica, assembly GCA_900302305.1. Lineage (NCBI taxonomy): Eukaryota > Metazoa > Chordata > Actinopteri > Polymixiiformes > Polymixiidae > Polymixia > Polymixia japonica. The sequence continues at coordinate 11,296 of OMKK01001600.1, read as the reverse complement.
GCCTGGAAATAGATATCAAGCATCGTTCTTCACTTGCGCAATTTAACTGTATTTAACCTCATTGTGAAAATCTGCACTGTGACAATGATCCACAGTGGAGACATTTCTTTTTTAATTTTATCATGTAAGATAAGTTATTAAATCCATCATTTGGCCACATTTTAAGTTCAAACACCGGGTACAGTAAATGCTGTTCTGAGTGAAATCCATGTATTGATAATAAACACTGAGCTATTTTATCTTGGCCTAGCTGAGCCCTTATCGTGTACATTAGCTTTATAAGTAAGCATATAATTTATTTAATAATTTACTCCATGTATAAAACAAAGGAAGATATTTAGGTTATGTATACATTGCAGACAAATGCTTTATCAGGAAACTGCTTACTTTCTCTCCTTTGCCTCCAGTCTGGCCCATTGGACCAGGCCTACCCATAAGTCCCTGCAAACAGAAGAGAGTCCAGTAATCAAACCTGATCTGATTCTAAACCTCAATAGAAAACAAACAGAAAAGCCTTAAACATTATGGGGCTCAGGAGGTAGAGCAGGTCGTCCAGTAATCAGAGGATCCCTGGTTCGATCCCCGACTCCTCCCGGTAGCACGTCGAAGTGTCCCTGAGTAAGACGCCAAACCCCTAACTGCTCTCGATGAGCAGGTGTGCGTCTGGCAAGGCTGCCGCCGCCATCGATGTCTCACTGTATACTGACTAGAATAAGACTGTATAAAGACTAGAATGCTACTATATAAATGCAGTCAATTTACCATTTACATTAGATGATCAAAACACAGAAAGATAAAGAGGTAACATCAGGCTATATTAAGGATGCTCATTTACTTTAATTTTAAAAGAATAATAAAAAGCTTACTGGGGCGCCTGTGCGTCCGGTTACACCTGGAAGTCCTGACGCTCCAGGAGAGCCCTGGAAGAGACAAAGTGGATTGAAATTATTCTAACCGTTCCTCACTAACAACGAGAAAACACTCACGGTACAGTTCAACAACAACGGGTATGGTCTGAGCTCATTTAATAACATGTAAATGTGGACCGTGGAGCAGAACGTGTAAAAAGGACAGACGCGTTCACTCGCGTGAAAAAAACAAGATGTTAAAAATCTGCCGCCACGACCCCGCCTGCACTTTAACAGACTCCATTTTGACAAAGCCTCGCGTCTTTCAAGGCTTGCTTCTCTTGGAGAGGCAAAAGGTCTAATGGAGACTCCAGCCTATTCATGTTTAAAAACATCTTCTCTTTAATTCGTTGATTAATTCAATTAAAAATGTGTTTGTTTAGTTGAACTTCCACCTTACTGGTAAAAAATACACGTCAGCAGACATGCAGGCTTCTTCTATGGTGCAATTTAACAACAGAATGGGTTCAGTGATAAAGTGTTAATAAGATGGTGGGTAACCTGCACACTCCAACAACTATCAATATAAACAAAATGATATTATATTTTTATATAGATATTATTATATTGTTTTTACGAGTAGTTTAGGATGTTTTTTCCTTAAATGAGTCATGTCACTTACATCAGTTTGATAATGACGTGTACCATAAATTTATGTCATGAAAATTGATACCAGCCTAAAAAGGTGGACAAACCGTATTCCACAAACAAAAACAACAATAAACTGAGTGAAGGTGGGTTTATTCTTCACTACATCCCTTAACTGGTCTCGCTGGTGATTTTTCAAACCATGGCAGGTAAAGAAGCTTTCACCCAGTGAGAGACTATTGAGCAGGCAAAATTACTGTGGCAAAAATGCCTCTAATTTACAAATTACTTCAACAAAAACAACACAAAGCACTTTTGATGTTTTATCACCTGCTACAACTTCTAAATGTATAACCTGATAAGCAAGAAAATGCAGACTTTGATGAGTAATTCCCAGAGACTGCTCCAGAAACGCTAAGGCAGCTGGTCCCATGAATGGAGTGAGACAACAGTACTCCCAATGCAGGGAGGGAGGTGTGTTTTTAAAAAAAAATTCTTTCTCAAACCCGATTGGTCAAAATCACATCAATCAACTTTTGTTTGCTGCCAGAGGGGCTGGACAATCCATTAGTAACAAGAACCATTGACTGAAAACCTGTAAGAGAGCTCACAAACTAGTGTGTTAAACAGGCTACTTCCCCATATTATGTTTGCAACGTGGTGAGTCTGTGTTAATATACCACTAATATGTCTCTGTCAACTCAGTGGTACCATCAACCACCCCAATGGTAGCCAAGGAAAAAGACTATCACTTTTGCAATCAGTAGCCCCAGTGATCTGCTTATGGAGAGCTAGGTACGATTTTCCTCAAAAACCTATGGATTCCTTAGCAGTAGATTAATTGATGCGTCTATGGTTACAGAAGTGGCTATACATCCTGCTAACAGATTGTAGCTCACAGAGGCTATGAAACATAATGCCAATGGTTGTTTTAATGTTTCATGTTACTGTAATGTAATACACATTAGGGTAATATACATAATGTCTCACTAGTGACATGTGCATCTCTTATCTCAGAAGGCTTTGCATTTGTTTTTGTAGGATTGCACAGATTGCAATAAATGCAGCTGTTATTTTCATTCATTTTGGATAGAAAAAAGACCTTTTGTAGAGATGACAAGAACATTTTTTTTTTTCATTGAGCCTATTAAGTCTAATTACAAATGTTAACAGAACTCATATTCTCTCCAGTCTTTAATGCATGGTTAAAAGAGGACCTATGAATTGCTTCTCTGTACTTCTAAAGAGATCCTTGTTTTTAATTAGCGTGCACACAGGCATGAGAGTCTATGTTCTTTAAAAAGTAGTTCCCCAAAGAGCCAAGAAGATTGGTTGTAGAGCGCACGCAGGATCGAGGACAGCTTTTAATAGTTGCTTTGGAAAATAGCTCTCTAAATGGTTAGTCTAGACAGGGCACAGGTTGATGCTGTTAAATCCTTTTAAAAATACACCTCTGACAATCTCGATGTGTAAATAAGTAATGCGTTCATTTGTCTAGGTTAGGGCATTTTCACTCACCTCATCACCTTTATCTCCAGTGGGGCCTGGGAAGCCTCTCTCTCCCTTTACACCCTGCAGGAATTGCAGAATCAGTGAGGGATGGAAAAGTGAATGTTTTTCACCATATGTGCCACCGCCACAATCTAAAGGCTGCTGTCTGTAAACTTCATAATTTCTGCTCAGCTCTTTCTTCAAATGACTTGGAATTGCCTAGCCTATTTCACTGTGGCACAACACTGTATCCATAGCAACGCCTTCTGCAGCCGGTACGTACAGTGTGAGTGCACGGCACAATAGAGGAGCTATCCGCCTCTGAGTTGTAGAGCCACTATCGAGGCTTCAAAGGATGATATTTAAGTTGTTTGAAAACAACTTAAATATCACGTAAAAGGCTGTTGGATTTACAAATCACTTTTGGTATGTTGAGAAGTATAGTCACTGGCACACGTAACTGCAGTCACTAATAGCAATGTAATTTAACGGTAATGTAGCACAATGAAGGGCAGGTTATTAGGTATATTTTTGCTTGTTGTTTTCTCCTCTACCTTTGGGCCTTCCTTTCCGGGATTACCGACAGGACCTCTCACACCTTGATCCCCCTGTTTAAGGTGCAGGCACACGTACAAACATACACACACACACGCGCGCGCGCACACACGCACACACACACGGAGATAAGCACGTAGGTAGTGTCTGTTCCAAATGAGACTGACAAGACGGGGGTGAGTGACTCCTACCTTCACTCCCTCCAGACCCTCTAGTCCCGCGACGCCGGGGGAACCTTTCTCGCCCTTCTGCCCCGGCAGGCCCGGAACTCTCGTCTGGCAAACACTGCAGGCGTTCTGCCGGCGAAGAGGAGAATGGCGGGAGGTAAAATTGGCGGCACAGATATGATTTCACGGAGTTGACTGCGCGCGCCGAATTCGCAGCCTTTATTATGTCACGTCCCCCGGGTGGAGAGCGAGACCCCGACTGACACGAAATATTCTCTAAATGTCTGCAGAGCTGACGTGATGTGAACCCACCAAGAGTGTCTCTCATCTAGGTGAGCGGGTGAACTTTGTCAAACTCATTGACTGTGACATTTAGGTGAGAGTCTTAAATATCATTGTCCTCTGTCCAGGCTGGCTGTGGGAATCGTTCTTTACTGTACAGTGGAAAGAGCTCGAACTTACATTAGGGCGGACCAGTAAATGACTGAGTGCACGGGGTAAAACTATAAACATAGAGTCTAAACTACAAAATTAAAATGAATTTATACCGCCTCATCATCTACTCCTCTAAGAATCCTTAATGAAAGATTATTCGTATGAGATTATTAATGAAAGGTAAAAAAGGACAATGCTTGTGCTGACAATGTTTAGCGCAGGCGTTCGGGCTAGTTGAAAGTATCAATTAGTAAGCCCATTAACCGACTGGGATAAGGGCTGTAACTATAACAGAATCTAGTGGAACACTTAATCTACAAAGGAAGCAGTGACCGTCTTTGGTGTAGAATTTAAAATTATATGACCACTGGCATCAGCATCTTTTAATCTCTCTATCAAGCATTAGTAATGTGAAGGCATTCATACTGAATGTTTTAGATTTCTAAAGTGCAGAATGTCTTTAGAATAACAAGCTGTCATTTAGCAAAGTGTTCTCTTGTTGAAAAGGCAGCAACATGTTGTGAAGTGGCGAATCTGTGGCAATTAAGGGGAGACCATGAATCTATTTTGGACAGTTTCCATTCACCCTGACATACTGGCTCGCATGAAACTTGGACAGTGTAAAAAGGCCACTGGTCTTTGTGTACTTAACAACAACGTTTTTAAGCGTCTGGTTGCATAGAAATGTACTCTCTTAAACACCTAAGGCTTCAAGTCCCCTATTTAAACACATTTCCATCAAACAAAAGCACAGCACAACCAGCAGAGCATGTGATATGTATGACTCTTTTCTTAAGAAGTTCTCTGCCACCTACATTGACTGATTCAAGACATCTCGAACACAAGAGTACACACAGCGCTGTTATAGACTTTTCTTTTATGGTCTGCGGTACTTCAGTCGGGCAGTGCTGAAAGAGTCGTACCAGCCTTAGTTTTAGTGCAGGTTTGGCATTTAGCAGAAAACTGAAGAGGAGAAGGGAGGCTGGCGTGTGTTAGCAACAGCTAGAGACAAGATTAGGGGGAATAATTCACATGAAAAAGGTATGAAACCAAGCTGACAAGCATATCAAAGGGAACTAATAAATGTGCAGTCTGTAATTCTGTGGTCTAAAGCCGATCTGGGAACGTTCAGTGTTTAGGCCTGTCAAGGGTCAAGAGCTCTTAGATTTTTTTGGAATAGCAGAATTGATTGCTTAAACACTCAAAATGTTTTTTATTTGGCTTCCCTTGCCAGGTTTTGCATGAGAGTTGGTAGTTTGTATATTCTAGGTCCCGATGTGTTCATTCAAACCCACTTTAAGATGTAAGCCATTATGTTAGAGGCTGGCTTGGCAAAGCAGATTTACAGATAGTACATTTTAGAATGTGTGGTGCCTAGTTAAAATAACAAAAAAAACAAATAAAACATCACACATCCAAGCTGTTTGAATATTTGTTAATGTTAAGTTAATGCTAAATGGATAAACTGTCACTGAGTTATGGTCACTTTGGTAATAAGCCACAGATTAACAGCTGTCACTTTGTTTACCTAAGTGGGCCGGTTTGTAAAATATTTGTTTATCTCAGATGGTCAACAGCTGGTTAATGACTATGGGACAAACAGTATGGGTGACACCTATTTATAGCGCCCCATTAGGCCGATTTGTTTCACGTTGAATATGAACAAGGAATGTCCCATTCTCTAGCAGCATCTCCACATTAAATCAGGACAAAAATAAACCTAAAAATAAAGTTAACTTATAAACCAAGCCCTTAAAGCCTTTTAACACCAGGGGTTTTTTGTGGGTGTTCTAAACTCGCATGGCAACAAATTGAAGTGATTTGATGTAATCTTTATGACTTCTTGCGTGCTGGGTGCACAACTTTGGCACAGTGAAAGCAAGTCTGGAACCAACTCCATCTGTGTATCCGCAGGAGTTCGAACGAGGCATCTTCTGATCGGCTTCGCGTCACAATGTTTTTTTTGAACTGCGCGTTCACGTTGAGATCGGTGTGATGAACCGTTTCTCATCTACCTATTTCATCACTTCACGTCACGGAGGCTTAGAATGCGTTCGGGAACGCGCTACTAAAACAACGGTGTCACGTGACATGACCACGCTGTGCAGACCTGGATGCTGGAATTCCTGTGAAAGATTATTCCGGTGTCTTTTCTAAAGACAGTTCTCCCAACCATCCTGATGGAGGCACTCAAGCGCTTTTGCTTTCTCTCTATGCCAATGACATCGATTACCTTTTTGTTTTGTTTTGTTGGCCTCTTTGAAATAACAAACATTGATCATTTCATTAGCAGCAAAGCAACCACATCTTTATATGTTATTGTTTCTAAAATGCTCTCATTAGCATGAGGAAAAAAGTACCTTGAGTAAAGCACCCATGTCTCCAACAATTGGCAAGGCAGTCTGTCAGAAAGAAAAATTGATCCATGAAATATGGTCATATACACAATTTCATATCTAATAAATCTTTCATCTTTCCAGTCCTACGTTGCTTTTGTTGACAGTCACAACGGTATTTTGTAATTTAACTTAACTAATCCTCATCTCATATTCCTTTAATGGGTGAGTTTTTATGTCAAAATATTAAAACATCGCGTTTCTAAAACGAAATCTTCTTGGACATTGAAACCTTTTTTTAACAAAGCTCACGCCTTCAAAATCCACAAAATGGGTTTTGTGTGTTTTCGCTGTAACACTAACACAGCAACACAAAAGACAGCGTAAACATTCAGTGGACGCAAACACTCATTTTACTTGTTCAATGTAAATAAAGATTAATTTGTATATATTGTTTTAATGCAACAGCAGCACCATCTTCTCACTGCAGCTAAATGAGGGGCTTACCTGTGATTGTCAAAGACAAGGTTTAGGTGTGTGTGTGTGTAATGGACTTGCAGATGGAGGGTGCTGCCCATTCATAGTTAACTAAACCCCTCGCCTAAAAGCAATGTTAATTAGTAGGATTTGGTTTCTAAATATCCTTAACTCGTGTTTGCTGTCTGCACTGCGCCGTGACTCTAATTCGTAGACAAGCTCAACGGCTGACAGCATCCCTGACCTACAGCAATAGGAAGGTGATGAACTGCTTACTTACTGGTTCACCTGGGGGCCCGGGAAGGCCGGGAGCACCTGCTCTACCAGGGGTGCCCTTTAAAAGAGGAAGAGAATGGATTTAATGATACCCCCAGCGACGACATCAAGGAAACAGGCGATGCTGCAACCCTTAGCCTTTATGTTCACAGTCATCCCCGTTGGTGGCGATGCGCTCAGGAACTGTGACACGCAGTGCTTCCTCATGCACAGCGGATTGGTGACATTCCTTCATGCTGGCATCAGTCTTTTATCTGCATGTGTCTATGTATGTGTGTGTGTGTGTGTGTGTGTGTGTGTGTGTGTGTCTCGCTGAAAGTAAGGAAGTGAAGCACAGTAGAAGGAATGATTGATCTGACTCACCTCTCTCCCTGGGGCTCCAGCAGGGCCAGATGTACCTGGGGGTCCACGAGGGCCCTAAAAAATTCCCAGACATGCTAATGACTAATGACTACAGTATAATGCTCAATACGACTATGCTTATAGGTGCCCAGTGTTATGGAAAATGTAAAGTAACTGCAAGAACATTGGTCACAATATCAATAGTTCTACAATGAAAGTGAAGTTGAACAGATTTTGTGTGCGTTGTAGATTCAAAGATTTTTTTTTTTCTACAGACCTCAATTCCTGGCTTTCCTTGGGGTCCCACGGGGCCCTGAGAAACACATCACACATCTTGTTAACACCATCTGCCCTCTAGCACCCAGCATCCAATAGAGGAATTGTGTTAGACACCTCTCGCTCTATTGATTCTCTGTTTACAGCAACCACGTATTTCACAAACCAAAGCAAACTCAACCACAGTCGAATCTGTGATACCGAAACCAACAGGACTGAGAATATATGATGAAGGGAGAGCGTAATATGCAGCACTTTACAATATTGATTTGACGTTTCACCAAACATCACAGTCTTGATTTTCAAGTGGGATTTTTTTTTTTCTTTTTCTGAGGTATCTCTGAATGCCTGAAGACAAGACTTGGAATTGCAAGATATCATTATTGCGGGAACTAAATAATGAATGTGAGAAATATAGACCGATCAATACAACACGATACTCACAGGGGGGCCCACTATGCTCTCTCCAGGCTCGCCTTTCTCTCCGTGGTCTCCTGGCAACCCCGGGACCCCTCTCTCACCCTGACCAAAACAAGGAAACAGGCAGAGGGGTTTTCGGTGGTACCAGTGATGCTATTCAAGGGGAACTTGAGGAGAACTACAATACTGCGTGGTCATTAAGTATTAAAAGTATGCAAGCTCAATTTCTCCTTAAGTTAAGTACAGTAGCTTCAAGGGTAGGAAAACCAAATTTATCTATATTCTAGGTCAATGGAATGCACATAATCTTTATCCATTCATTTCATTTGAACTATTTCATGCCTTGTATTGAGTTGTACTATATTCAAATTAAGAGACCATTTTTAATGGCACTGCCATTACTTCACCATTAAAACATTAGGATAGATTAAGCCCCTCATTATAAAAATGTGCCTGTAACTATAATGGCAAACTGGATTTCATCAGAAAACCTACTTTAATTTCTAATTAAGTATTGCAGATGCAAACAAATCTGTTTTTTTTTTCAAATCATCTTATGATGACTATACCTGTACTGATTTTGACAGATTATTTACATGTTTAAAGAGGGCTACGACGGAAACTGAAAGTATTTCCAATCCGTGTGAAGGCGTTTATATGGTAGGCAATATACAGTAGATGATTTGCCTTGGCCCTCTGCCACCACCACAGGGGATCCTACCTTGGGCCCGCGAGACCCTCTGGGTAGAGACGTCCCATCGCCCTGCAAAACAGCAGGAAGAAGTCATCAGAATGGGGTGCACAGCACATTCATCAGAAATTCACTTTGAAACTCAGGGTGCAGCCCAAAAAAACTAGTTCTAGTACTGGAATGTAAATTGGAATATTGAATCTTTGTGAAATACATTCCACAGCGCGTACAGACTGCACTGCATCTTGAGTTCATATTCAATACTCTTTGCAACATTTTTAATAGTTTCTATGTAGAGACAGGCCGATAATGCCGTACCACACGGAAAAGCCTTGATTGGGATTGAGGATACTGTAAGCATTATTTACTGTACACTTCAGATGGGACATTGATTTCTGTGGTCAGCATGTATTAGTGTTACAAGTCCTACATTGCACAATGTAAATTAGCTGTTCAAAAGTCAGATTCGAACTAGCACAGCAGTTTTAAAGTTTTAGTGAAAAATGTACTTATTTCACCAACCAGAAAATAGAGTTAAGTTTAGGAAATAAACACAATAGAGAAAACAAATTATATAACCGTCTAGCTCTGTGTTTCTTTCTTTGAAATAAATAGACCTAATGACTAGAATGCTCCCCTGCAAATTTTGCGTTTGGCACTGCTGATTAAATAAAACTGTCATGTTGGTACTTCGGTGGAGAAAAGATTCCTAATCCTTGTGAATAATATAAGTCAAAGAAATTGGTCATTTTTCATTCAGAGGCATAATCAATGGGGTGACATCAGCTACAGAGTCAGAACAGGCTGAATCTATAAAGATTTTTGAAGACCCTGCGTTCTGTTTATGCAAAAAAACAACAACTTCTCTCTGTCGTTCATAAGAGAGACGATGCAGAGTGCTGAAGCCTCTTTTCAGTTTAAGACTCTTATCCATTTTTCTCTGACGCACCCGCACACAGAAGAATTTTGAATGTGCCAAGGACTCTTTGGATCTCTTTTCTATTCTATGGATTTCTCTCAGCTCTGTCATCCAGCGTGCCCATTGGTCGGTTGTAAACAGTCGATGCAACACAAACACAGACGCACATGCACACACACACGCACTAACACACCCACATACGCACACACCCACACACGCACACACACACACACACACACTGAAACGTACACATGTGCATGTGTGAACACCCCCGCAGACTCACTCAGTCACACACGTGACTGACATACACTCACAAACGTACACACACCCACATACGTACACACACCCACATGCAGACACACA
>OMKK01001596.1:9546-26844 GCA_900302305.1 Polymixia japonica | reverse complement strand
GGCGCGGAAGGGGATAACCCCGCTCGCAAGAAACGCCGGCGCTGCCGTAACAGGAAGTACCAGACCGGGGATTACATCGTGGAAAAAGACAAGGTGGAAGATGCAGAGCGGGACGAGGGATCCGACTCCCCGGGACAGGACACTGGAAACACAGCAGGTACTCGGTCTCCCCACGGAGATCAGAAAAGAGATTGATGATTGATATTTTCTTATATTATCCTATCTAGCTTTCTAGCCACATATAAAACAAAAGCGCAGCTGTTTATTTTGGGTTAGTCAGTAGGTCGTTTCGGTAGATTTGTACAGATTTCTGGGTATTAGATTTTAAGTGATGCATCTTCTCAGTATTTTGTGTAACTCATCCAATATCCAATGTATTCTTGAAGCATTGATCTTTTACACATTTTTTTGTGTATCCTTTTGTTCTTCGCCAAATTTGAGAAAATCATACCAAGACTCTTTGTAAAATGTACTATTTATTCCTTCATTCGATTCCGGTCTGTAGTTATAGCACAACCTCTATAACCCCTTTGTTATTGCAGACTCACAGACAGGCCTGTGTCAAAGTCTCAGTGCCTCCAGCCCAGAGTTTGCTCTCAGGAGACCCTCATTGACCCGCTCAGGGTCAGTTCGCTACCAGGAGAGCGAGGTCCCTCTGGAGTGCAGTGACAAGCCTTCAGGGAAGAGGAAGTTCAAAAGCAAGCACTTGTGTGACAACGATGAGCAGAAGGTAGGATGCGTGCTGGTTTTCTAGACCTACGGAGCTTTTCAAATCACGTAGTCTGTTAACAAATAGCCTCACCACCAATAGATTAGCTTACACTGCCCCCTTGTGGCTCTATTGATCATTTTCATTTTTTATAATGGCAGCTGTTTTTTTATGGCACTGGCTACTGGAGAGTGGAGTCAATTGCTGTGGGTTTGCATTGCATTACAGTCGATTCCATTACGCACAGCTTTCTCATTACTCTGCAAAATCTGTGTTCTAGTTCAAGACCAAACGCAGCAGCTTGGGCAAGCGCTGTGCTTCATTCCCGGTAGATGATGACGGCACCAATGCAAAGAAACCAGCCAGCCTCCCGGCTACTCCAAAGGGCTTGCTATCGTCTCCATCCAATAAGAAAGGCTCGTTGGGAAGAGGCGGTGGTGCTCCAGATTCTCCACCCAGAAGGCCTATCCCTCCAGAGGTTCGTCGGCTAATTGTCAATAAGAATGCCGGAGAGACCTTGCTCCAACGAGCTGCCCGATTGGGCTATCAGGTAAAGTCCCATGTACTCATCTATATCAATGCTAACTTGAAGGCACAATTGTCAGTTGGTTTTGAAGTGCTGCCCTGTTGCAGCTAAGCAAGGAATTATAACAACATTGTTTTGGTTTGCACGTTGCCTCAACATCAGCCATCTTTCACTTAGTGAATTTCTGCAGTACATACAGAGCAGTTCTCTGTGTTTGTGAGTGGCTTTTAAAAGTTTTCTGTTTGGCCAAATGCTTCCAAATGACCACATCACAGTGGAGCGACGTGACCGTTCAAACCAATCGTGGATTGTGCCTTTAAAGTAGGATCAACCTAAAAGACCCCATCAAATTTTCCATCAACCAACATGTTGGTATGACACCGCCTATCTGTCCTGTCTCTTATTTAGGATGTAGTCCTCTACTGTCTTGAGAAGGACATCCGAGAGGTCAATCGGCGTGACAATGCGGGTTACACAGCTCTCCACGAGGCATCGTCCCGAGGCTGGACGCAGATCGTCCAGATGCTGCTGAAACACGGCGCTGATGTCAACTGTAGTGCCCAGGATGGAACAAGGTGAGGCTTCATGAGGAATAACTTGTGGTTCTCAACCTGGAGGCCTTGACCTCAGCAGTGGGTGTTGATGTTGGGGGTTTCACAGGATGATATAATGAATGTAAAGAAATACATAGTTCTAATATTAAGATGTATTATTGTGCTTGCATTGTACTTGGATTTTTCTGTCTCTGTAATCTTTCTTATTAAATAATAATTAGCTGCAGTCTCCGTTCTTCTTTTAATTATTATACTCTTTTTTTTGTGTGATTTGAAGCAAAAAGGTTGATTTAGAGGATTTCACTGGATTTACTGTGGCGAGACAATAGCTCATATATTGTTGTTACAAATAAGTAATTAGCAAAGTAGAATGCACGTTGAAATGGTGTTTTATTAACGTTAGAACTGTGGCTAATCTTCTGAAAACATGGCTGCCAGCAGTAAAGTTTTAACGATGCTTCTGTAGGCCCATCCATGATGCGGTGGCAAGCGATAACCTGCCAATAGTGTGGCTGCTGCTCAACCATGGTGCAGACCCCACACTAGCCACCTACTCTGGACATACAGCTGTCAAACTGGCCCATAGCCCAAGCATGAAGACCTTCCTCACAGGTAAGATAGCCCGCAAGTTCATATTAGCCACATCTCCATTATTTGGGTTCAACTCTCAATTACAAGATAGATACATAGATAAATACCGACATTTTTAAAAATGTATGTGTTTTTTTTTCTGCCCTGTACACTCACCTACTCACCTTAACATCAGACAGTAATATCTTACTATGTTTCTGTACAAATCAACACTTGGCACAGTAAGCAGCCAACAATAGAAATTCTATGACCTCCCTCTATATATTTTATACACTTATATATATATATATATTCATGTAAGATACTGCATGAATCCATATCCACATATATCAAAACAAACAAGCTGTTTGCACACCAAATCTCATAGACCGTTCTTGAGTTAACACATTTCTATTTTTTCATAATTAAATCGATACAGTAGCGAACGTGTTTCACATTGTTGTGTCTTCAGGTTCGCTCATGATCGCAAGACGCAACTATGAGAACCGCATTGTTTGCTATTGTATCGATTTAACAATACAAAAAATAAAGATGTATTAACATGTATTATCAAGATGTACTATCAAGATCGGTCTATGAAAATTTGGTGTGCGACCAACCTGCTTGTTTTTATGCATCGATGTTCCTGCATTGTGTCTGCACCCCGTAAGAAGTACAGCTAGGACACCTATTGTATTACCATATCCTCATATCCACATATTGACACATAGTGCAAATCTACTCAGGGTGATCCTTTATAGTAATCATAGGTGTTGCTTCCTTCCTACTGTCTCAATCTGGTCAGGATGTCTTAGAAGACATTTTCTGCTTATGTTCTAGAATATTTCACAGATCTGGAAGGGCGCACTGAGCAAGATCCCAGTTTGCTGTGGGATTTTTACAGCAGCTCCATGTTTGGTAAGAGGCCTCACACAGAATTATTCCATCAAAATGTTTGATCCGATGCTGACCAACAGTTTCATTTTATTTTTATGTTTTTATGTTTCTTTTTATGCATTTTAGGCTGATACTGTGAGTGAATTACTGCAATAGGTGCAGAATCAGAAAAAGTATAGATAACTAATATCACAAGCAACTGATTGTAAGGAGTGCAAGGCTCAAAGCCACATTGCCCAGTGAATGTAAAAAATAGTTTTGTCCCTGGAATATTTGGATACCATAGAAAAAATATTTACTGTCTTATTTTGTTTTATTTAACGGGACAGGAGCCACATCAATTGCATGTAGGGGAGTGGAAGATATGACATTTACTTTAATAATACATAATTTTTATTTTTTATTCAGCCTTTATTTAGCCAGGTTTGTCCCATTGAGATCAAAGATCTCTTTTGCAAGGGAGACCTGGCCAAGAATAGCAGCAACACAGAGTTTCAACAATAAATTAACATAAAATCACATAAATTTGAGTAACATTAAAATGATCAGGTAAAACATTTGTATACAGACAACCTGGACTCAATAGGTTTCACCACAGTTTTAAAATCGTTCAGCGTTACTGTGTTATTATGTAGATTGTTCCACACAGCAGGTGCAGAAAACTTTCTTTCCCAGTTCTGATCGGACTTTACAGAATACTTTTTTTTCTTTATGGAATACTTTTTTTTCTTTACGGAATACTTTTTTTTCTTTACGGAATACTTTTTTTTTCTTTATGGAATACTTTTTTTTCTTTACGGAATACTTTTTTTTTTTCTTCAGTTCCCAACAGAATATACAGTGACTCTACAGTCCTTTTATGGGGTGGGAAGGTCAGTCCAGCATAAGCCAGGAGTCAGAAGAGCTGAGGCTTGTCGGAGCAATGGCCAGGTCACTAGCTGTAGGGGAGAATCACGCACCCAGTTGTAGCAGAGCACAGGGCACAGGGGCAGGAGCAGGGCCAGGGCATGTCCGTTGCAGGGTGTAGCTTTCTAGATAAGATGTAGGGGCAGGGGAAATTACACTGGCTAATATGTGACTACAGCCAATATTTCTCTAATACCAATCTCCATACCAGCAATATCTTTCAGAATTTTTTTGAATTTCTCAGCAATATGTTTCAGGAGTTTATTTTTAGCTTTTTTAGCCTCTGCAACAATTCTAGCACTGGAGCAACAGAAATATGATGCAAAGCTTACTTTTAATTATGGATTTTAATACTTTGAATCGCTATTGGCAAGTGGAATTCACTACAGCAATATGCCTAACAAATGATGGAAAAAGCTCGTACTTTATGATTCATAATTGCGTTCGACTAGGGGAGTTGGTTTGTGGCCCGTCGTGGCAGATCAGGAAATTCCAAGCAGGGTGATGTGTTGTGCTCGGGGGTGAAAATACTGCCCGCTAGGGGGCGTCCTAACCCTTAAGTTGAGAAGCAGCTCATTGGCAGTTCAGCTTTGTACCCCGGCAGCTTCTGCTTCTCTGCTCACCTCAGTGAACCTTTCTTTACAGAGAATGACCAGGAGCCGTGCTGGGACTTCTTGCTCTCGGACCAGAAGGAGGAGCAGGAGGAGAAAGGAACGGGGAAGACCGAGAGAGACTCCGACAAAGATTGCCTTCTGTTCGAGTTCTCCTCCGAGCCCCTCCTACCCTGCTATCATGTTCAGGTGTCATTAACCCAGGGGTGAGTTGACAAAGGAAAACACGCTTGGCAAGAACAAGAAAATGAGCAATCGCATACAATTTCTGAAACTGTCTTAAGTAATGTATTTCCTTCACGCTCACTTTGGGTCAAAGATGGTAATCTCCAATAAAATAAAAAATAAAAAATATCTCGCTTCTCCCTGACAGCTTTTGCAACTGGTTCTTGCTAACGGACGTGCTCAAGCGTCTGAAGATGTCGGCGCGGATATTCCGGGCGCGCTACCCGCACTTGGAGGTGGTGAGCTTGGCGCGGGCCGAGCTCTGGAGGCAGGTGTCAGTCAGCCAGGTGAGTTTAGCGTTGGCGACGCCCCACAGAGGCAAGCATAAGGAGGAGGAAGACGAGGAAGAGGATGACGAGGGCGTCGTGGAGCTGGTGCGCTGTGTGCCGGAGCTCCAAAGACTATTGGGCTCCTCCATCCACATTCTGCAGGAAGAAGAAGAGGAGGAGGAGGAAGAGGAGGCTGCACTGACATACACAGGCAAGCCTCGCAGCCGATAGCCCCTGTTGCACCTCACTTCTCTATTCCACTGACATTCAAACATTTCAAGTGTGTCGACGTAGTCCTCCCTGCAAGCAGCAGCTCAAAGCTCCGTCCTTTTTAGTGAGGGTTATGGGTTTTAAAGTCTGTACTCCAGCTACGGTACTGACTTAACACCCCGCCTGTGACCTTTTGACCTCAGCAACAAGGTGATTAAACGGTCGCAGCAACACCACCTCAAGGACTGGCACACTGGAGTGGTCGGTGCTAGAAAACAGCTTTCAGGTTCCTATCTATGGGTATATTTGATTACCTGAGAACTATTGAGAAAACCTTTTTTTTTTTTTTTTTAAATGATGATGTATGTACATGGTAGTGTATATGTATATCTTGCCATCAGGGTTAACACATTTGGTTGTATAAATGTATTCTTGTGGCAAGAGATGGATTTTGTTCAGGACTTTTTTGTTGAGTTTGTTTGTTCCTGAGGGAAAGCGAATATTTTTTTCGATGGGACATAATCCAAGGCTTTTATCTTGGTGAACTCTTGCGTAAAGCTAAGAGGCTTATGGCCAGCCGACAGAGTCAGGGAGCCCATTGGCCCAGATGGTTTGTCTGTCAACCTGGGAGACCTGGAGACCTACAGAGAAGTGACCATGGCACATATATTCACCTTCAGAAATGCATTTTACACACCTACCCAGCATACAGCCTCAAGTCTGTTACCCATCATTTTATGTTTTACTTGGCATACTTATGAAATCGTTACTGGATGGACATATAGTTGATGAAGTCGCTTTATTTAATTTTTTTGTCAACATTTCACTGAGTGTGCCCAGGGTAGCACACAGCTGTCCGGTGCCCCGCTCTGACTATGAAATGATGTTGTTCCAGACCTTGAGAATGAGAACTTGTTTACAGAACTGCACAGACGGAAATGTTCCGCAGTAGTGTTCTCCACTCCCCGGGTTGTACTCGTCCTGAACTGATACAGAATCCTGTGGATCTCTCTCAGAGGAATAGTAGAACCATCCCCAGAGTCCAGAGCCTGCTCCTGTGTTAGAGGAATCCTCTCAGAGGAGAGCTAGATGCCCTCATACTGCAGCCATGACTGTCCCTCCGTCCTTATGGTGTTCCAGGTCCCACCTTGCTTTGTGTTGCGAGTGTTTTATTTACACTGTTTGTTGTTTGTGCTTAATTTAATAGTCATTAATATATTTGACCTCTTATGTATCTGACAAAACTATCTATGAAAATTGCTTTGTATGGTTGGTGCTTCATTTTGAAATGTACTAATTAGGATCCCTTTATTCTGAGATTTTTTTCTCCCTCGTTGCAAAACAGTATTTCAATAAGCAAAAGTACAGTTTTATTGTACTGGTGCTAAGCTAGATTTTGTGTTGACAATCAATGAAGTTTTTGTTTGAAGTCACAAACTAATAAAAGATATTTAAGACGAAGAGACTGAAATGTAAAGAAAGTATAGTTTAGTTAAAGAAAATGGGATACAGCAAGAAGTAAAGACTCTGATCAGCTTGGGTAAGACCAGGAAAGAACCTTTTATTTGATTCTTTTATAAGAAATCAACAAGAATAAAGCATGATTGTGAATCATACATTTTTACCTCTTCATTTTATCAATTAGATTGTCATTGTTTTACTGAATGGATGTTTTCATTAAATGTTCAAAGTTTTACCCTAAAACTGGTTTCACAATACGTAATCCCTATGATCTTGGACAGTTAAATTAATTAATATTTGTGTATGCAAATAACATCCCCCAAACCAGAGAACCATAACTTTAAAGGCACAATCCGCAATTGGTTTTTAAGTGCTGCCCTGTTGTGGCTAGGCAAGGAATTACAATAACATTGTTGTTTTGGTTTGCACGTTGCCTAAGTCAGCATCAACCATCTTTTGCTTAGTGAATTTCTGCTGTGAATACAAAGTGTTCCCCGTGTTTGAGTGTCTTTTAAAAGTTTTCAGTTTGGTGAAACACTGTTTACAAAACAAACAGAAGTGGGGTGACTGTTCAAACCAATCATGGATTGTGCCTTTAATTATGTGACATCACCAGACACTTTCTGGAGCTGCTCCATTGAAAGTACATGGGAGGGAGCTTTGTGAACACCTAAACCCTAAAGTCTTATTTCATAGTACTGATGAGAGTTCTGAACCACTATGAACCAACCAGATTCCTGGAAAATTAAACCCTGAATTCTATCACAGTGTTAGATGATCACTATTTTCAGTGGCTCCAGGAAGTGGCGCTTGGTGACATCACTGATTAGACAATTGGCTCTTTTGTTTCTAACATTGGCTGAGCTAAATCATGTATTGTATAGAATTCAATAGTCCAAGATAATGGGAAGTAACATGTAAAATCTATTTTAAGGTTAATATTCAACTCAAAGGTCATGATATACAGCCACCAATTTGAAGCAATGTAGGTGGCCAATTTTCACCAACATTAATGATGAAAAGTATTTTTTCATTGTTATGCAATGTATATTATATACAAGCCTCATTTGAAATTCACAGATGGGGCGTTTTGGGAGGAGTGAAGTGATAGTACAAAATGTCAAACTTCAAACTTCTGTAAAACACGAGTTGGCTGTGATTATGTCCACTAGAGGGAACCAATGACTGAGATTCCACATGTGAAACTGAGAAGACAATCTGTTGCCTACGTGCGTGATTTCAAGAGTGCTGCCAGTGTCTTTTTTACTTTGCACATTTGCAGTGGTTTATTGTTTTATTAGCTGAAAAATGGAGGCATATTACATAGTCATAAACTATTTAGGTAATAAAACCGTGTGATGAGTAGGTAACGCACCCTTCAACCAGAAGGTTTGGCTTCAAGTCCGAGACAGTGAGCTTCCCTTAGGATGAAGTATCCTTGTGCAAGGCACTGAATTCCTACCAGCTCCAGGAGTTGATCCGGTGGTCTAACCTCCCTGTGGAAGGAGGCAAGCAAAAAGAGAATTTCCCCTTTAGAGGTCAAAAATCCTGGCAATAACCTAAATGTCATTTCTTTTTCTCAATTTCTAGAAAAAAAGGTACTTTCTAAATAGTGTTCCTGTTAAGGCATTGCTTCTCAACATATCACGGTGCCTTGTAGAGTCGAACCAAATTATGGAGCACTGTACCAGGAGGTGGCATCATGTGAGAACCATTTATGACTTCTTGTGACTGTTTAGCCTGAAAGGCACCTGGTCAAGTTGGATTATGTAACTCTGCCTTTAGTGAGGAATTGAACATATTCCCAAAAACCTGTTCCGTTCCCCTACTGAACTGTATATTGTCCACAATTATAAAACTGCTTATGGCTGCTATTTATTATTATCTGCTACAGTGAAGACTGTAATTACATAGATTATAGTAGAATATAGTACTTAGACTAGACAGATAATGTAGGTCATTTTTGACTTGCTGCCTTAGAAACATCTTCTAACCTCTAGTTAAGAGCTGTGAGAAGTTGCCTTATGTTTTTCATCCAAAAGCCTGGATAATTACTTAATAATTAAATTCAAATCAAAGACCAGCCTAACATAAGCATGGTAATATTTCTGCTGGTGAGAGATGAGGTTTAGGAGGGTAGCTGAAATGTCTGAGCTAAAGCAGTTGAACATTTAGGTTAAACTACACAGGCTTATGTATGATTTATCTGTGCAACTGTAAAACGCTGAGACATTGCATTGTGCTGAGATGTGACATACCAGACAGAGTCCCTCATAGGGCCCCATGGTACAGATGGTGTCAACACTGTAACCTGTGCATCCCCCATGAGGTTACCCTAGTTCAAAGTCAATGCAGTCCAGCCAGGCTTTAGCCCACAGCCATTATAGTCTGTGACTGGTCCCACATTGAACCCTGTTTCGTCTAGAAATATAATCTTTTCTTTGGAGAAAGCTTTGATGACCTACTTACAATTTTACATAAAGTATGAGTTCTGAAAAGTGTTTGCCTTCACGTTTTACAGTTAATATTTTTTATTCTCTTTCAGACATTGTTTATTTTTAGTCACCGTTATTTGGAGAGTTGGAGCAGTTGCATGGCAGTAATCGTGTTTATTTGAGGGTTTAGCAGTCTTGGAAAGCCTGTCTACTGGTCCTGTAAATCAAGCCTCATTACATCATACATGGAATTCAGCTTTCAGGTCCGCCCCCTCACCAAGCCCCTGTGATCCTGTGCCGCTCATTGGCCTTCCGTTGTGAGGCACTGAATTCTGATTGGTTTAAATTGAGGGCAAGTCCCTACAAGACCTACTGACTGACTGACATGGAAAGAGGAAGAAAGTGCTGTTCTGCATTGTTCTTATGTGTAACCCTGGTGACACAAAAGGAAAAGACAACGTGAATCTGTTTGTTGTGTATTCAACAAGTTACACCATTTACATTAAACCTAACCGATGATATCCTTTTAATATAATCCAAGCAAGACCTGCCAACATGCTATTTACGTTTTTTTTCACCCACCGTTTTCTTCCTGCTTTTATAGCTGTCTGACTCTATACATGTCTGACAATAGCTAGCTATATTGTTACTCTGCTGTTAAAATTATTTCTTCCAAATGTCCAAAGTTCCTCCCCGTCAGACTCTCTAACCAACCCTGCCCTCCTCCTTCCCCACCATGTTACTTGTTTCCTCAGGTTCATCGAGGACATTTGTCATTGTCTTTGTACCAACTCTTAGTTTGGCTTATATAACAGTCTTCTTTGAAAACCCACAAAGGGGAGGTCTTGTTCACTTGGCTTGCATCTGCAGCTCAGCCCAGATACTTCCTTTTCTCTCATTTCCTATTGAAAACGACTCACCATATCCCTCTGTTAAGTGTTCACCAGAATCTTAAACATGCCAAAGTGGACAATGGAATCAGGGTGTTGACTTGTCCGGACTTTGCAGACATTTTAATGCCATGAGACAAATAGAAATGTAATTTCTTATTATAAGAGTAGGGGAATTTGTGGAGAGCAGCATGATTTAGAATAATGTCTTGTCAGCAAAGTGAAGAATGTTTGCAGGGGTCTGTGTCTATGGTATTAGTTAGACTGATATATTGTGCTATTTACTGCCCTGTTCAAAATACACCTCGGTTGGCCTGACCGATGGTTTCACGCTCCACACTTCTAAATATAAACCTAGGGAGATGCACTGTCATGCATAGCAGCTCTTTATGATGGACTGACCTTGGCCAGACACTTGTATTCAGTCAGCATTCAATCCGTTTGTATGCGCCAGATCACCAGACCTGTCATCTGGACATATTCATGACATCTGGTTAAATTCAAACACATTCACACAGTTTGTGTCAATATAGAGGTTGCGCAAATTATCAAAATACTGTCTAAAATAGTGTTTGATTATTCACACCAAGGTTGGGGTCATTTTGGACGCTTGATATCCTCAGAGGCCTTACTTTAAAAGATAAGGATTAGGTTGCACAAACCAAATAAAAATGCAGTTTTCTGTAATGTGATATCAGTGTTTTTTCAGTAGATTGTATAGTTTACCAATACAATAACAAGCTTTGTGTAAGTCACTATGGAATCACTGAGCGGCACAGTGAACGCACACACACACACACAAGCAAACATAAACACATGCCCCCCCCCCACACACACACACACAGTCATGCCATTGTCTTGTCTCTGCCTTGCAGATTAGATTAAATGAAATAGCCGACAAGGGATGGATGCTGGCATTGACCTGTGGAGAACCCATCTCTTTATCTGGCTGTTTCCCACTGGCTTTGCCACTGAGAACAGAGGATTTCTACATCAAGGAATGAGCCTGATTATTATCACTCACCTACGTGACAATTAGAGTAAACTGATTCCTAGAGGAACACAGTGACATTTATGTAGAGGTGAATCACTCACCTTTGGGAAATGATAAGAAAAATCTACTTTAAAACATTGTATCATAGAAATACCATAGTTATACATTATATCTTCAAATGATGATTATAATACTATAATGTGTTGGAATCAATATTATATATTAATAATAGTTAATTAACAATAATCTACATAGTTGACATAGTTTAAAGTCAATGTTGTTTGTTTTGCCGTCCGTGTTGTTGAACCGGCCACTAAAAATAAAATGATTCTATTCTATTTTATTCTATTCCCTATTTTGTATGAATGTGTGCAATTTGCGTGATGTTCGTGTGTGTTTTTGACTGACTATAGCCTAGCCTATAGGATTAACCACGGCTGCAAATTGCCGGGGTGGACAGAAGGTTGTATTGACCTATATAGCTGGCACAGATAGGGCGGAGACAATACAAGGAGTGTGTGTAAGAAGTAGGAATGGCTGCGCTGAGGGGATTGCCTTCTCTGAGCAGCAGTCTGTGTCGGGCTGTCAGCGGCACTAGCTGGACTCCCCGCCCACTTGCCTCTTACATAACCTCGTACATTCCGCCCGTGTATGTTCAACACAGAGACGGCACACTGAGCACGTCGGCATACCATTCAGCAGTGGTGGCCTAGCGATTTGTCTCTTTGGGCTGTATTATAAACTGGGATTTTTAAAATAGATTTGGATAAATCATACCGTATCCTCTGAGGGAATTCAGCAGATTCCACCAAACAGGAAGAAGGTTTACTATCAAAGATGACCTTTGATGCTTTTTTTCAGTCCAAAAATTTGATAGTTTACTTTATCCACTACCAACTTTGGCACCTACACACATGCCCTTATGAGAGAATTGTAGGGTCCAGGCCAGCTTCCATCCAAAAGTAGAGGGAAAATGAGAGAGGAGGGGCTCGTTCTGTGTTGAAGGAACTCAGTGGGAAAGCATCTGCCCAAATGAGAACATGGTGTTCCCAGCATCACAGCTGCAACCAGCGTTGCCAAGACATAAGAGTTATGACTGATCTGAAGCTAAGAGAGGAAAAAGACACTTCCCTCATCATGCTGCTGGAGCTTTTGACAAAATGACTGTTACAAACTACTCATATGACTTTGTATTTGAAATTAAAAAATGTAAAATTGTAATAACTGGCTACATTCAGTCACTAGGTAGCATGATGCTGGCCTTACTGATCACCATCCAATGTTTACATAGTAGCCAGTGTAAATACAAAGAGGGCCCTGATATTTAACATCAGAGTGAACATGAATATCTGTTCAGGCATGTGATCCATACGTTGGTGCGGCACAAGATCAAAAGTTGTAAAAAAGAAATAGAATATTATGTTTTGGTTGATTTGACCAACAATAAAGCAATGGCAGTGTAATAGTGAACATGTAAAGATTGAAGTACATCATTCTACTATGTAGAATACCATGTATATTTTATCCAACAATACAGATATTATAAAATCATTTAAACTGGGAAATGTTCTAACACATTCATGCAAGCGTTTCAATGATCTTGACAATTATACTTTATGATTTTTTTTATCGTCCTATGTCACACATAGTTTAAGGACAGACTCCTTGAAGTATTGTGGTAAAACTGGCAGAAATTATTTCATGAAATACTAAGATATTTACTTCTAGGAGGTACACGGCAGCAGTTGCTTGGCACCGGTTTTCTGCAACTTTGCTCCTCTTCTGCTGTTTAAGAGTTGTTCAATTTGCAGCAATGCTAATGACTTGATAGAGCATACTGGTTCTCATTACATTTGCAGCACAAGGCAGCATATTGTACGCCTAAGCCATGCACTGTGAAGTGGGCTTCACCCACTCTGAAACCAGACGATTTTACATAATAGCAATGCCTAGCAACGTTAACTACAGGAATGCAGGCATACAATACCGTACAAAACACTTAACTACATCCAACTATAAACAAGTTTAGAATTACCTGTTCTCATATTACTTTTGTTATCATATTAAATCTCTATTAGTAAGGCCCTTCATATGGTTACTTTTAAAAAACACAGACACTCTTACAACTATCCACATTTACCCACAAACTCAAACAATAACATGTCAGAGACGTACTCAAATTTACCACTGTCAAATATTTACTCTGGGACCAGCTATATAAATAAAATTCATTATCATTATCATTAGTAATGTTGCTATAATATGAACAACCAGGATAGTCAATTGATTAGATTACAAAGGTTATAGATGTGGGTACCAGGACTATCTAAAAATATATACAGTTGCTTTGCTAAAAAGATAAGGGATTTTTTTTAAAGTCACACGTGTCAACCCGTAGATATCACTTTTCAGCACCTTTCCAGGTTAAACTGACCTACCTCATAAAGATAAAATGTCTGCCCTGTCTGTGTGACTGTCTGGCACTACGCTTTGCCTGTGTCAGGAAATAGCGACAGTGTTAAGCAACTCTTCCGCAGGCTGGGCAGTGCAAAGGCAAAGGCATGCCCAGGGCAGTTGGCTAAGATGTGCTGGCAGACACGACCAATGTCTGCCGAGTCTTGTCTCTGTGATCATGCAGTCTCATGCATGCCCATGGGGAGGGGCACAGACCTGCCAACCACAGGGACCCACGAGAGACCTTTCAAAACCAAATGTCTCCTATGTCCCAACCTCTATGATCTAACCTAACCTCTCTGGGTCACATTGCGCTGCATCCATAACCCCGTATGAAACACAAACCACAGCTCCAGCAATATCATAGACATCTAAGCAATTTAAAAGCCCATTATATCATGCGCAAGTAACCAATATTATTTGGAAGTCTGATTTCTATAATACATGGCTGATATTATTGTGATAAAAGGAATTACAAATTGGGTAAAAATGTCATTTGGAGATTCAGAATATAACTGAGCTAGTGGACTTTGTTGCACTTAGGGTGTGTGGTTGTACACACACCTTAAACAACTGATGAGCACGGTGAAATAGATCACGTCCATACAGTGCAACACTGGAGCCAATCCCAATCTGAAACGTGATGAATGGTTGCAGCCTTGCTATCTGGTTTCTCAAGAAATCAACGTGACTTGGAAGATTTGCATGCTAGGAAGAGACTCATTACTTGTGTAGTTGTTTGTGTGTCGCAGTAGACCCAATGTCGTGGGTCAACCCCTTTGATATTTACAACATGCAATGGAAACTCCCTCAGGAACTTATTCTTGGGCAATGTATGATCATTTCTCATCCGCACTTTATTGCTGTGGATTTAAAGTGGCTTTAATCGGCTCTCATGTACCATATATTCATATCTTTTTTTAACTTGTAACTTGATGTAATTAATTTATAGATTGTAACCTAGAATGATACATCAAATGGTGGTAA
The DNA here is from genome assembly GCA_900302305.1 of Polymixia japonica. NCBI lineage: Eukaryota > Metazoa > Chordata > Actinopteri > Polymixiiformes > Polymixiidae > Polymixia > Polymixia japonica. The sequence continues at coordinate 12,146 of OMKK01001596.1, read as the reverse complement.
ATGTAGGCTGTGGATTTAGTCTAAGGCCATATGAATATGAAATTACTTTATCTGCCTATGAAATACATCTAAACATTGTGCTGAAATATGCCATTTGATTATAAAACCCCATTTTTATTCATATTAACTGTCTGGCCAGCTGTCATCTGCAGTCTGTGGTTGACCCAGTTCACTTGAATGGGCTGAAGGATTGACCAACACAGCCATTTTGATTTGCAACCACTTCACTGGTCCACTGTGAAAACAGATAACCATGACCTCGCAAAACAAGGCTTGTGCAATACTTGACCCTTTTATGGAAGCTACCACTCACATCGTGCTCACTGTCAAATGACCACCAGGAGCATGTTTTCTTCACCCTTCACAATCTTAGGTAGCCGCTTTCCAGAGATCTGCCCTCTACTTTCTTTAGTGCCCTTCACAACACTACAGTCTTCATTGCTCTGCCTTTGAGAGGGAAAAAAAATACTTTGTAAGCGGATTGGCTACTCTTGGTAGAGCTGTTGCTAAGGGGAGGGGTTCTGAGCATGATGGATAGATATGGCAGCTTGTGAGGATAGCAACTTTGAGCTCAAATAGATATCAATTTATTTATTTAGTTGAATATAGAGTATAGCCAACATGTTGGTTCTGACACAAAATTGGAAAGAGTGGTTTATGTGTTGCCACAGAAGTCTGCGATTGAGATCCTCAAACTCTCTTGACACTACTTAAAACGTATTAGAGACTGTTATGTATTACACCACACTGGCAGTGGCACATTGCCAAGTTAGTTATGTCACATAAATAAGCTCTTATCTCTTATGTCTGATTATTGAGTGTAACTGATGCCTTCATAGCTGTCTCAAATTGCTTATCGTAAAATCTGTCTGGAAAATGATTTGATTATAAAGGAAGAACAGCAATCAAAAAGGTTGTGAACTGCAAATGTCTGTGCCATCATATAATTGTATGCTCATACGGCATATATTATTAAATCTTTTAATATCAATGGGGTTCACATGGTCATAAGTCTCTAAAATGAAATATATATTATACATAATAAAACTACAACATTCACAGAGCAGGAATCACCTCTCATTTTTCCAAATAAATTTGCATCATATTTAAAAGTTATTTCTACTCCCCAACCAACTGAACATTGTTTTCTTTTTAATAGACACAAACAAGTCTGATCTTGCTAGCTAATCTCCCAAACTCAAATAACCTCAAAGGAACCATGACCTGAAGAAAGGTTTGATTCACTGTGGTGTCATGTGAACTTCAGTAAAACTAATAGGATCCCCTTCAGCATTAGGGGGGGCGTGGTATTTCTACTTTGCATTTCAAGCCTGTATATGAAAATCCACAATGATTTTCACAAAAGACCATTCATTTCCAAGTCATTTGCTAGTCAATGAAAAACATCACCGAACATAACAAAAGTGATCTTGTAAATGGCTGAAATGGTCATTTACTGCTTAAATCTAATTTGCTTTGTGGCTTTAAACTCCAAAATAAATTGCATTTTAGCTTTTTACTGCAACCAAAATAGGTCACTATACACAACTGCTGCAAAGCATAAGACTGACTGAGTTCTCTTGTGATTTGCACTCCTCGGCATGGGCAATCACCTGTGCAAGTGTAGCAGGTTTTTGATCTTATACAGTAGACTCATGTTTAAACATAACATACCCTTTGATCAAACACCCTTAAGCATACGCCTTTTCCTCCCGGATGTAGCATGTTCTTCTTCCAGGTAAATCCTTGCCGATTATGGCACTCCTTATCTTGTACATTATATAGCCAGCTGCTAGACACGTCCCGTTTTATAATAAAAGATAATGAACGTGAATGACGTGACCAAGTGTACTTCACACAAGTCAACTCACGTTACTGCATGTCAAAAGACATCACCCCACATTCCAGCCAACCTGTCAGGAAAGACTTCCCACAACATTAAGTGTTCAGTCAAAGCCATGTTTCAACCTGAGCTGCAAGAGGGCATTCCATTAGACCCTTAACCCCTTACTGTTGTGGTGACAACTTGAAAGTAAACAATATCAGTTTTCCAATTCTTTATTTATCGTTTGTACTGCATTTCTGCACAATATAAAAAAAAAAAAAAAGAAGAAATATTCAAGGACAAACAAATGAGTGGTTTCATTACAACACCTTGGTTACAAATGTTAAACCAGTCAGACAATGGGAACCAGACAGGAAGCAACTGAACAGGGCATGAACGGGTATATAAAAATTCAAGGCACACCATGTTACACAAATACTGAGTGGGAAGATGTCTAAAGTCCCCTTTAAATAAAAGGGACTTTAAGTACAGCATTAAATAGTTATTTTAAGGAGGGACAGAATAACCAGCATTCCAAATTCTCCTACAGTCAGAGACCTCACAGACACCCAGTTTTGTTGACCAATTCCCATTCAAACTTGAAATGAAAGACGGGGGAAGTTTCAGCATATCTACCGGAGCTGTAACTCATCTGGACTTGAGCATTAATATAAACTTGATAGAGGTGTCAACTCTTTAACTGACATGAAAGCATCTTGTCATTTTCCTATATGACATGTGCAGGTATCATTTGTTTTCAATTACATTTAGTGGA
>OMKK01001589.1:0-11993 GCA_900302305.1 Polymixia japonica | reverse complement strand
TTTAATTTAGTTTCTTTACACACACACACACACACACACACACACACACACACACACACACAGACACACACAGCCGGCGCTTCGCAGTAGAGAGGTATTACAGAGGAACAAAGTCTTTCATTACACCTCTGCATCAGTGGCACAAATCCTTTGAGCACAACCTAATGAAATAGCCACCAGTAGTGAAAAGCCGGGGAGGTCTCGGGACAAAGTAGCGTCTTTATTCTTCATGGATCCCACAGTTATTGAAAACACTATGGGCTCACTCGGCGGTAGACGCCGGGTATCACCTGATTCCTTTTAACTTCTTCTGAATCTTCTGAAAAGTGTTTGAAAACCTGTCAATTTTTACACCGTTTTGAAGTAGCACGTTCTCACATTATCAGCACTATTTGCTCTGCAGAAGCAGATCGTTCTATTCCTGCTACATAGATCCATCAAAACAAACTCGCACGGCTTAGCAACAGCTCGATAGCTCTGGAATCGATAACAACACAGGCGGACTGCTCTTTTGTGGCTGCAGGTTTATTCTTTGGGGACAAAACAAAAAAAATAAATAATTCCATTTGACTTTTTTCTGTTTTATTACCACTAAATTATATCTCTAAGAACACGGCTGGCCCATGTTCCCTTCCGTCGTCCAGTGGTCATTGGATGCTCTTCCTTGTAGTCCAGTCCTTGAGGGGGAATTGAACTGAAATGTTAATCCTCGTTTCCATGTGACTTCTTTTCCCCCACTAGAGGGCGATAAACTATCCTATGCCTGTATGCTGTTGCTTTATCAATATGTAATGTTATCTAGCAACGTTATGCGTTAGTGGAATGTTCTAGAATTAACAATTGACAATTAAAGTATTTTCTGATGCTGTGAATACTGCCAGTTACCTGGAAAAAAATTGCCAGCTCTTTCACTCAGGACATCCTGTCACTGTTTTTCAAAAATATGTCTTGAAACAAAATTCTGATGAAAAAAAGTGAACTCCTTGCGTGGGTCTTTTTGTTTACCCTCTGTCAAGAAAAGCTTTTTTTTTAAGATGATAGATGCTGTCTACTGGCACTAAGCAGGTCAGGCCTACAGGCACTGCCACACCCAACTGCAATTTTCATTCCCTCTACCCAAACTGTGGGGGACAACGTGTTCATAGCTGCTTCTAACCCTCAAAACAAAACAAACAAAATAGTCTAATTTCCTTCCCAGCCGTACTCATAATATCATCTGAACCGTTTGCGGTGAGATTCTTATCTTTTCCCCCGCGTGGCTGTGGTCTGACTAGCGGTGCACATGGCGCTTGCTTGCAGAACGTAGGGTAAATATTACAAATCCTGTTGTCAGAAGTGCTTCACGAACATTGGAGTTTACATTCGGCAAGGTGTGTTTTACACCTTACCAAACGTCTCCCTTCCAGTTTCTTCTTTTCATTAGAATTCCCCTTGTGTCAGACATTAGCTGAGTCCGCTTATATAATCTTGCATTATATATATATCCTTGCACACACCGTCATATTAAGATCAACAGACAAGTAATATCTTGAACATTGAAATGCAATACTGTTCTATCAGCGCCAGTGCATATGCAGCCTAATTGGAGAGTCAGCAAGACACGCGTGCACAGTCAGCCAGGAGCTGTCAAGCATGAGGCTAAACAGCTTTATGAACAAAATCAGCTCGGTCCATAATTTAGCCATAGTTGCACAAATACATAATGGACTCAAATGCTTGGCAAACTTGTTCAAAAGGCTTAGATGCATAGCGACACGACATAGAGGGCCATAGGGTGATGCACGCAGAAATTGAGGTGCTCATTTCCACAGATCTGACTTAAAATCTACCCTTACAACAGTGTTAAAACAATAACACTTTTGTTTTCCTATAGCCCACAGCTATCCAACTACCTAATGGGTATTATTAATATCAATAATAGTATTATATATTTTTATTATTATATTATAAATAATATTTTCCCCAAATAAACCTGCCCAAACTCTGGTATTACTGCAAAACCTGTGGCTGATGGGTCAATACGTCAGTAACAACTACTCTTCCACTGGTTGTGAACTGCGGTCAGTCAGCAACGCTCATGAAGCAGCCCGTCCATCAATAAGCGACCACCAGGAAGTCCAGTGCAGACATAGCAACCGCTCTCACCATCACCACGTGTAAGAGGATAATCACCCACGAGTCCTTATGTACTGTGTTGTCGTTACACGTTGCTCATTAAATCGGCTTAGTGCGGGAGGGGGTGGGGGGCGGACCGCATCTGTACATGCGGGACTCCTGTCCTGTCCTCTCTCCTGTTTGACATGAAGACTCTGCTGGTGCCAGATGAGCTCTCACTGACAGCTGGATGCAGGCCGGTCAATCCTCCCGGGCTCACCTGTCAACCCGCGTTTCTCTTTGCCGTCTAAAGCATCGTTGGCAGTTCCTCGGTCCCTCTTCTCTCCTCCGCTCCTGTCACTCCTTCTCCTCTCTTTCCCCCTTCGTCGTCTGGCGCTCTCTCCTCTCGCCCGGCAGAGGGTTAATCACTTAGCTGCATTGCTGGGGGCACGTGTCTCTCTCCGACCCGCCTTATCCTCTGTCGCTACCTCTCCGTCTCCCTCGTCTTCTCAGTTTCCCTGGTCTTTACACACTGTCCTGCTCTCGCCTCTCCTCCCTAAGGGCGCTCTTCTCCGGCGATGGCGTACAGTAGCTCATTTTCAGATCTCCCTTACAATCCATCCTGTTTCCTTACCCAGTTTCCTCTCCCCCTTCTCCGCCCTCCACTTATGTCTTATTTTTACTATTCCTCAATCCCGGTGACCCATAAATCATCAACATATTGACTTGGATTGTTTGTACACAGCAATGTATAATAACACAGCTAGGACAAGTTCAGTGTTACAGTACAACGTCAACAATGCAAAGTAGGGTTGAACAACATATCAAATATTCATATCACACTATGAAATAATGCAATATCCGTATTATGAAGACAGTAATGTGGGCATTTTTAAATAATTTTTTAAATATACATAATGAATCAGAGAAAGTGAGATCGAGAAGAGTTGGTAGACGTGCTTCACTCACCTCCAGACATACTAGGTCCATATAATACAAGGAGAGGTCATCTCTGGGAAATCCAACAGGAGACGTGTAATCCCAGTGTTACACTTACATAGCTGGTAAAAGTATTCCCACAACATACTACAGAAAGAGTTTTAGGCTACATGAAAAGGAAATGTAGATTATAAACTCAAGAGACCTTAAAATTAATATTGCAAGTTATATCACAATACCCGCTAAAATAATCACAACATGATATTTTTTTCCCGTGTTTTGGTTGAATGAAGCTACAAAATCATAAAAGCAGAGAGAAATTAATAAAGATTCTTATTTCAGTGACTGGTATCTTGCCCAGTGCGTGATGTAATGAAACTTATTTAAATTAAGTCTTCACAACAAAAACAGTTTTTCATTTTTATGTTTTATAAGAGAGGTTATAAACCGTGTCAGTAGAAGTTTAATTGCAATTTAACAATAATAAATAATTTATTTTCATTCAAAATGTTAAGCTTATTATCCTAATTAATATTTGTTGCATATTTGTTGGGTTTGGAATACCAGCTGTATGCGTAGGATCCTGTTTCTCACATTAAATTTGGTGTTTCATTCAATGACCATTCAAGCATATTATGTTTCCATAGTGTCAATTTGTTTTCATTTGATTTTCTTACCTGACCCTATGTCACAATAATTTGTCAACCATACTTTTTTCAGCTTGCTTTGATTAATTACTGTTGTACAGAGGTGGTATATGAACAAACAACATATGGTCATATCATTTATCAACAAAAATTCACTGTGGGTATTGAAGTTCAAACAGCATGGGAATAATTAATGATGCCAACATAATGTAATTAATCAGTCGCACAAACTGGAAAAACAAAAAAAAAAATAACCACAACTATCACTATTTATATCTATCTGTAACTACACACTCACTCCTTATGATGCACATGTGTGCAGCACATTGACAAACGCACATACCCACTTAACATGCACGCATTGTGTCGAGGAAATGAGGTCCTCACACACTAGTAAGATATTAAACATGGGCTTCCACAATTGACACACACACAATGGCCTAGACCAGGTTAATCTGCTGTCGGGTATCTTCCGGTACGGTACTGTATGTAGCTTGCTGTGAGCAGCACGATGCATTCAAGGAAATGAACCAATTGTAGACCTTTAGGAGACTGAATTTACAGTATTAGAGGGCTTACACCCTGCACATTATGAGAGATTAGGTCCTCTAGCTGAATTCCCGCACAAGCACTTTTAAGGATTTGAGGGGGCACAAGTGCAAACCAAAACTTATCAAATATGTATTAATAAGATACATTTTAAGCGTGTCTGTTGGGAGTATATAAATATGTCAAAAAAAAAAAAAAAAATGCATCTCAAGAATTTTGTTCTCGATATTAAAGTGGATTGTGTCAAGGACGTGTTAAGAGTGAAGAGAGACAGCAAAGTCGACACTAAAATCATTTCCACATAATTACAACATATAGTATGCTTTTAGTTTACAGTATAGTTACACAACTAATTAATTAAGTACAAGTGGCTTTTGGCCAACGAACCCCAGAATGGTTTAGAGACAGCGGGAGGACCTTACTTTGACCATTCCTTTGTCTTGTGACGACACCGGTGTTGATCAAATCCATTTTCAGTGCATCTCATCGAGGTTGCGTATTGCCGTGTTAAACCGGTAGGAACCCTTCATCCAACAAGATATCTAATAAGGGAAGAACGCATCAGCTTCCATAGAGATTCAGGTCACGCTTCCGCTCTAGGACAGTGATCTATTGACAGTGAGGGGGAATTGATTAGCCAGTGTTTACTCAAACCACATACCTGTATGAGGAGGGAGGTCGAGTGACTAACCTGTCATCACTGATTCAGTCTGTGGGCAAAGAATTATATTTTGTGTCTGCATAAAAAAGACGCATGCATTTCAAGCCCCACTGATTTTGAGATGTTAGGGTATCATAGTTTATATAAAACAACAAAACAGATTCTTTAAAAACGGAGCTAGTTTCATGGAAATCAAGCCTATTTTGCATTATTTACTCTATCTGTTATGATATTTTCTGTTGCTGTGCATTAATCTTTGTGGAACAGCTGTGTGGTTGGGATTAGGCTGCAATGGGAAATGCTACCATTGGTACTTGGACAGAAAGTCATTAGAAAATAAACAACAAATTACACCAGGGAACAGGAAATGGATGAAGTTTGTGGCCACCAAAAGATTATCACTGTCCGCCAGCAACAAATAGATGTCATGTGATGTCCAAATTCAAAGGCTGAATTATTCAGTGGATACTTCAGTATTGCCAAATGGAAATGTTCTTTGTTTGTTCAAAATTATTGCAGCAAGCCATGTGTGTAGACTAAACATATTGCTATGCCTTTAAGCCTTTCACATTGAATCATGGGGAAACAAGTTTTTGTGGCCTTGGCCGAGCTGAAAGGGAAAGTAGATGTGCGCAAAGCCCCAGAATCCTTGTGTTGCAGCCCAGTGCTCTGCGTACACTGTTGGTCTCACAAGTATACTCACTTATCATCTTGCTGTTCATTCTTATTTAGTCGCAACCACATCTGTGCAATGCATTTTATTTTTTATTGCAAGCTTATTTACTATTATAAAATGTAAAGGTGAAGATTGTCATGGTTAATCCTCATAACCTCATACGCACATACAGCATGTACCTGCTTTATTTTTATTCAGATCTTACGTTTTGCGACCATAATGATATATTGTTCCCTGTTTAGTGCATTCTTATATTAACATGATTTTTTGATCTGTGATCATCATTGTTTTGAGGAATTGTTCTGTCGAGGTGAATTCCATTATAATTTGCAGCCTTTGTTACACTGCGTTGATGATACATTTTATTACGCATATTGTCACACAATATAGAAAATCAGGAAATAGTGACATTTCTTTCTTTTTTTAATTATGGTATGTATTGAAATATTCCAGTGTCCAAAGTGATGTATTTCTACCAGCTTTTCCTTTTGCACCTGCCCATACATAGCATCAGTGCTAACGCCAGCTCTGATTATTTTTCTGTTTTGATTGCATCTCTAAATTAAATGCTTTCTGGCATAATTCCCTGTGAAGTGTGAGAAATGTCTACACAGCAGTGTTTCTGCTAAGTATTCAACTATAAAAGCCCAACATGGCAATGTTGTCACCTGCTATAACATGACCTGTTGTGATCAAAACAAACCATTAGGAAAAAAAGAAGAGCCAGGAAATGCATTAAGGTGCAAACGTAACTTTACCAGTGGCTGCCTGTTGTTGAACATCCTGTTAAGTTTTTGGTGCCATCATGTCACGACTGGAATAGCCCTCTTTCCCCTTATGTCAGCTAGCAGCTAGCTAACATTGCATTGAGCGGATGAAGAACAAGTGAGTTTTAATGGCCATGAATTTGCCCTATATTATGTTACTAGTACCAACAAATTGAAGGGAAACACATTTGATGTCAGAGGTGATGGATTGTAGGCTATTCTAAGCTTTTCAATGTTATTAGACCCAGGTTTTTAATGTTCACAGGTGCTAAACTGAACAAATTTAAAAGTTTTTTTCTACATAGGATGAGGCTAAACTTTAAAGTGTAAAGGGGGGGGGGGTGTGAGGCAGGAGCCCTTGTACCAAAGAGTAGAGTAGTACCAAAACGGTTGACTCTGTCAGCATTGGCCTTGCATAGGCTCAGGCTGATTTAAAACAGTAGATGGTGTGTTGAGCCATTTTCAACCCACAAAATGCCGATTTTTATAAATTTGGTGTCAATGTCAATATTAACACCAGAATTGATGCGTTTTTGATGCCATTGTTCATATCATTTGTCATCATGCAAGGTGAACTACAATGTGACAGTGTGTACTAATTGTGATAATTTTAGTTTGCATAAAAGATTGATTATTAACCTAAAATGAAGAAATAATGCTCTTAAGATGTTTCCATGACTAATAGTTTATTTAGGTCAGGTTATTTAGACCTGTTAAGAGCCTGTTTGAAGAGTCTGTTTTACAAACAAATAAACTTTTATTTCCCAGATGGAAAGGACAACAGACAACAGGACAAAACACTTGTAGAAGTGGGTAGGCTAGAACAGGCATTCCCGCAAGCTTTAAATCACAAGCTCCAATTTAGGTGAGGTTTTGTCTCATAAACTCCCATCTTACTCTTACTCTGTCTCTGTCTGTCTTCTGTGGGTGTGGCTATACCGTAAGAGTGGGAACAGTAAAACTTATAATCAGACTAGTTATTTTTTGTTCAGGATGACTTGTATGTCAGGAAAGAAACACTGAAATAAATGATTCCTCATTTTGCTGGCGACCCCTGGGAACACCCTCAAGGTCAAAATATTTTCTCAGATCCCTTTGATATGCTTACAGAACTGTAAACAAGCTGTATTATTCTTAGTTATCTTGAAACAGAAGACACTGTAATGAGCTCATACAGCGTTTTACGCTCGAGTGTTAACACACAGACTGCCACTGATTCCTGGTCGACTTCGTCCGTGATCTTTTGGATACATGCGTACATTAAACAAACTGCATGAAGGTGTATACGTGGCCAAGTAAATGGAGAGATTGAACAGAAATCTTGGTGTGTTAACCTGGGCTATGCTTACTCCGATTACGACCTTACTCTGATTGAGATAAGCAGACTAATGTGTTTAAATTACAGTTGCGATAGTTTTAATCACGTTATGATTGGTGTAGTAGATTATTAGTGTGCATGTAAACATAACTATTGCCATTCATTGTAGTTAAAGGAGAACAGCTGCTGGATATAAAACCAGGTGCTGGATAAAAGTGAACTGTATTACACACTGGATTAAAATGACTTATTTTATTATAATGCAACATTTCAACCATGCGTGAAAATAAACTCTTTTCCCATGGTCCTCATTGTTGAAACATTGCTTTATAATAAAACAAGGAACTTTTTATTTGAACTTTGAAGAGCAGGCATAGAGTAGGCGACAATAACATACATGTTTCCTTAATTAACCTCAAGAACAGATTAAGACACTGAGATCCAAGCAGAACCATTTGGCCTAACTCAAAGGCTCATGAGCTAATATCCATCCCTTTGTTTGACTTTGACGTTATAGACTCTTAGAAGTATTGCAATTATTAATGCTAATCCATGTGAATGAAATATTAATGCCATTCCATGCAGAATGAAATAATCTGAGAAAATAAGGCAAATTAATTTTTTAAATCATTGTTTAGATACTTCTTAAAGGACTGGTCCCTAGTAAACGTTCTTTGGAAGAAGGATGGGAGATCTTAAACATTTACAAAGACGAAAAAGCACAATAACCGCATATGAGGTGAACATCTCACCTCCTGACTTTGGAGACACTTCTTACCATTCTTCATTAGAAGAACTTTCATATTTTTTATTGGAGGATATCCAAATTATTAATGGAAATGAATTTGTGCGTTGGTGGACAGAAGCATAACAGTTAGCAACGGTGCTTCCTTTGATTAACGAGACAACCGGATGTGATTAACACATCTCTGAATGTGCTGTCAGTCTTCCAAATGGACAGGACCTCACTGCTAACCCCTCAGCCATCCCAGTCCAAATGGCTGGGTGTGGAGATGTGTCTCTACACCTCTAGCACTCATTCATTTTAAAGACCCCTACGCTCATCTCTAAATCATTGCTGGCTCATCTGGAGATGAAGCTTCATACGGGACAGAGGCCTGGTCAGGCTGGCCATCGCCTTTCCTGTCCTCAGTGATAGAGCAAGCCATTAGCATTAGCACTATAAACTGCATGGGCAGGAACAGAAGTTGGGCCTGAGATACAGTGATGGGAGAGGCTGAGACTTTTGAAAAGACACAGTACCGTCGTGTATGCAGTACAATGAAGTGATTCATGGTATATTGTGTTTTCATAGAGCCCTGAACACGGCAAATCGAGAAGAGAGAAAGAAAAACATGTTAAAGATTGCAACTCTTGTTGTCAAATGAACAGTGCTTAATCCTTTAATTAATTAATATATATATAATAAATTAATTAATCCTTCATTAATAAAATACATTTCTTACATTTCTCTTTTTCAAAAAGGCAGGCTCTTCATGTTATGGGTTGGAACATGCTATATTCTCAAATATATACAATTTCAGTCAAAATAACATTGAGTAGGAACAGAATATTATATTGAGTAGGAATAGAACACTGTATGTAAAAAATAAATCTTGCAAACCTCACTTGACAATGCAAGTGGAAATAACAATTTATCTTTAAAGTTGAAAGTGACAAATAGGCTATAAGTTACACTTGTTGGCTGTGTGTGAAGCATTTAGCCACCATCACAAGGGGCTAAGCTGTGCTACAATATAGAGTTGGCATTGACTATGCAATTGTACTGTCATATACCACCAATTGCTACAATTGATAATATTTCAATTGTAGCAATGACTCTTGGCTGTGGATGAAGACCTGTCACAATTTAACTCTCATTTGCCGCCTTGACTAGCTTGTTCATACAGAAATGCCATTACAAAACACTCTGTGAATACATGCAAATGAATAAACGCATGTAAATGAATAAGCACTTAAACTAATGGATAGCCTTCTGAAAAGATGTGTTCTTTTTACAATAAGCAAAGTTTTGCTCTGTGTTCTCTCCCAGATGAGTAGAGCTTCTAACGCTAGAGCTGCTAATTAAACTGTATGGAAGGCTCTCTGATGTCTGGGCAACAAAAGTATAAAGGAAATATGGACACAATCCTGGTATGGTCTTTATCAACAGAATAATTGCATGAACTTCATCATCCAAATTGCCTTTTCTGAAGTTAATCAGGTGGTGGAAATTTCAACCTTTGCTTGATATAATTGTTCTGAATTTAAAGTGTGCTATACATACGGTATATATTTTTAATACCACAATCTATTTGACAAGTAGCAAGAGTAAGATTGAACAGTTTGTTTACCAAACACAAAAATGTAAAGCCAGGGCTATTCCAAAACAAGGTACCAAACCGTATCTTTTGAGAACAATTCCATACCTTGTGGCTAGTAATGCAAGTGCAGCTAGTTAGAGTAAGTTAGTAGATGAAGGAACAACTCAGCAAAAAACGCTTTAAATATATAATATACAATTATGTACCGACTGTCTGTAGCCCTAACAAAGATACACCTTCAGTGTCTTTGTGAATACTCTGACTTGTGCAGTGAGTGTCCCTGCATGGCATACAGCACTAGAACCTTGTTTCAGCACTGATAAGTTAATGGTGATTGCTGGCACGGTTGGGCCCATTCTTCTATTTCATCTTAATGATCTTTTCACTCAGTTAGCTGTTTCCAGCCCATTTCATTCATCTTTCTAACTACCGTGACCCCTCAACCCTGGACATGGCTGGGGTCCTGAACACCTGTCCTCTCCCTCGCCAACCACCAAGTACCTCAGTGTTCGAAGACCCCTCCTGAATGCACTCCCTGTGTTAGTTAATGGTATACTTCAATTATCACAGTTAATAGAGGGATTTCTGTATCCTTGGTGTTCGATACCTCACAAGAACATAAATTCTTAATACAAAATTGATCTGTGACGATGTCCCCGCAGAATCAATCATGACCAATCAATATAGTGCAATGTGCCACTGGTCCTTGAGTTTAGATGTGTATTTTATCAAAGACATGACAACCCCCCCCCACACACACACACACACCTTTTTCTTTTTGGTGCTCTCTCTCTATCTTTCTCTCTCTCTCTCTCTCTCTCTCTCTCTCTCTCTCTCTCTCTCCCCTCACACACACACACATATATGTGTCTCTGTTTTTTTTTTACCTCTGTAGCTTAAAGCACTGGTAATGTGTCACAGAAGGGCAGCGAATGAAAAAAAAAAGATTATTTTCAACCAGTGGAAGTGTTAACATCTATTTATTGCGCTGTGGGCTTCAGCCAGGGATGAATACACAGCATAGCCTCTTCCTGAGCGTGTTCTCAGCCTGCTATGACAAGGTGACAAGCCATTTGTTATCTACAAAGGATTAATTTTCGGTCCTGTGCCATCCCTGTAGTCCAAGTTATAAATACTCTGTAGTCAACTTTCTGTATTTTATTTATTTATTTTTTACTCTGAATACAATTTTTAAGATGTCAAGGCTCTACCTTAAAATCGTTCTCCTTTGCAGTTACTGTTTATTTGGAAAGTATGTTTTCCTCACGATTAAAATTGTTGGCATTTTAAGTTCACAAATAAACAAACAAATACAAAGCGAAACGCTCCTCCCGTGCTTTGTGCCGCCTTATAAGATATTTTTTTAAAACTGACAAATAAACAAACAAATACAAAGCGAAAAAACGCTCCTCCCGTGCTTCGTGCCGCAGAGTTTCAACAAACTTTCCGCAGCCTTAGAGTTGGACCTGTCACCGCTGTCACCGCACTCTGAGAGGCGGACGAGACGTGTCGTCCTGACGACATTTAAAATGTGTGCTGAGGCCCCCTAGTTGAGAGGCTGTCGCTCTGTCTCATCCCCCTGGCAGATTTAATGCCCAGCACAACTCCCGAGAGCAGGAGGCCCACCACCATCATGGCCGCTATCTCTCTCCATCTCTCTGTGTAAGTAGGGACCCAGGTGACAACTGTGGTCGGCGCTGAACCTTGAATTCCCTGCAGAAGGTTTCTGTAGGTCAATAGTCTGACCCCTCTGCTTCCTATTGAAGTCATCTGAATAGGCATAACATAATAGGCTAACCTAGGAATTTATTTTTCCCCACTTCTGTGCTGGAACTAGCAATCATAACATTTGTGCAATGAGTACAACAGTATGCTTGTAAATAAAAACATTATTATACAGTTATATTTACATAATTAATAATAATAATAATAATAATAATAATAATAATGATAATAATAATACATAATAATTAATTAGTAATTAATAATAATAATAATAATAATAATAATAGACTATA
>OMKK01001577.1:0-10690 GCA_900302305.1 Polymixia japonica | reverse complement strand
CCCCCCTCTCTCTCTCTTTCTCTCTCTCCCTCTCTCCCCCTCTCTCCCTCCCTCTCTCCCAGGAGCCGTGCTCTGCAGTCCTGGGCTACGGCAAGAAGGTGGACAAGTCCATCAAGAACGGCCTGAACTGGCTCCTCAGCAACATCGCCAAGGACTACGAGGCCATCACGGAGCGCGTGCAGAAGGACACGGCCGAGCAGCGGGCCCAGGAGGAGCAGGACAGGAAGGAGAGAGCGGAGAGAGTGCGACGGATACGGGAGGAGAGGTGAGGACACAGGAAGTGAACAGATGGGCCGAACAGAACAGCGTTCCCTCAGATGAATACCTTGTATCTCCAAAAAGCTTTTCCAAAAAAACAAAACAAAAAAAAACGTAGCTTGACAGAGTAACACCTGTACACTTTTAAAGGTGACATGTAATATTTTCTACCCACTAGAGGGTGGTTGTGTTCAACTGAAAACATTGAAAATGCTGGTTTAGGCTGAAGCTCAGTGGTTCAGCGGTCGCCAGCTTCTTTACCCAACAACCACCATTTGGAGCCGCATTCAGTGAACTAGACATCGACAAGCTCAGCCATTTTTGCTCTCTGAATACACACCGACTGAACTGGCAACAGGCAACAGACAGCCTGAGAGGAGACCGTGGGGAGGAGAGGGAGCGTTGCCGTTGTGTTGTCAGACAAAAACACAACATCGGCGTTTTTTAAAATGAGAAATAAATGGGTGATATTATGTTCGGGGAAAAGCAATACTTTTAATCAGCATATTTATACCATCTCCATGGAAGGCTATAGGGGACTATATTAAAATGATAATGTAAACTTGAAGATGAATATGTAATTCAACAATAGCGTTATAATTTCCCATATACTGTATGTATGTGTTGAGTAAGTGAACGGGGGAGCTGCTGTTTTTCTGCCTTGATGAGAGGAACGACAGATCGCGGTTTCATTTTCATTTGACACCAAAAGAGCTTGGCGATGCTAAACGCCGTCGCGGAATCACATTATCATTTTCAAGTTTACGTTATCGTTTGAATAATGAGTCTCCTATTGGCTCTTATCTTTATTCAATTTGGTTAAGTACAAAAGTTACATACATGACTTGTAAATTATCTGGCGGGTTTTGAATGGGTTTCATTGTGCTGCGGGGGTTGTGAAAGTCGCTCAGCCCACAAAGGACCACGTGCGCCACTGATTTCAGATACATGATTGTATGTGACGGCAGCCATATGTAACGGGGGAGGAGAGGTGAAGCAGAGGGATCGCTGTTGGAAAGGCAAAGGGAAAAATGCATTTTGCGAAGGAGGAAAGCTGAGCAAAGGAGGCAGGGAGGAGAGATGGCCAGATTAGTATAGTAAATTAAACTAGGGAGGACCGGCTGAGGAATGCCAGGAGAGGCAAAGTGCGCAATCTCTCCTGTCTGTATGTCTTATTGAGATTAAATTGAGAGTAATGCAAGAGGAGGGAGATTATTTACACTGACGCATGGTATCTCTAACGCTTGGAAAGGAGCGAACTCCCCCTCGACTTGTAGAAACACCGCCTTGTAAAACCGTACCGTTAAAGTTAAGCTCGCCTACCTGAGGTCCGCTTGTCTGTGCTTAACAACTTTCAACGAGGCTATATACCTTATAATTGAAGGTAAGCGTCTTGTTCTGTCCACAGAGACAGGCTGGAGAGGGAGGAGGCAGAGCGGGAGGGCAGGCCGATCCGGGAAGAGGAGCCCGATGAGGAGAACGTTCCCAGCCCTTTCCAGCCGATAGGGAATGTGATCTCTGAGGTGTGTCGATACGGTACCTTGTCAGCAAAGGATGAAAATAAACTGTATTTGAGACTTTTTTTTTTTAAAACCTGGAACTGTGTTGCGAACATCATTCAGGGCTCCCACAGGCCTTAAAATCCCTGAAAGTTTGTGAATTCGCTAGTTTTTGAAAATGTGCATAAGTCGTTGAAAATGCTTGAATCTACAGTCAAAAGTTTGTGCAAAATTAGAAATCACCTATGTGGACTCATGCAAAAGGCCTAGGCCTAAGAGGTTAGATGTTCTAGTTTGATCTGGATGTCAGAGCACCCATATCTAACGTTACCGACCTCCTTCGCTCACGGCGCGACTCAGCTGAGAAGACGTCCATCTACCGTCGAGCTCCTGTGATAATTCCGAGCGCCCTTTAACCCGTGTCTGTCGCGTTCCGTTCAGAACGAGGACAAAGAGAGGCAGAGGAAGAGGCTGAGAGAGCTGGAGGAGTGCAGAGCCAACAGCCCGAAGGCTGGCGCAGGCCAAGAGGAAGAGGAGGAAGAGGACAACGACGAAGAGCCGGACGGCGTCAGACAAGCTCAGGAGAACGCTGGCTCAGGTGAGTGTGCTTATGCCGAGTATGGTAATGTCCCTGCACGGTTTTACAGATTATCCAACTTATCACTTGAAGCTCTTCAGGCTTTATGTGTGTATTTAAATGCGGTGTGTAAGAGCTGTGCGGCCAGATGCACGGCTGTTTCATTAGATAGGACCTCATATTTCAAATTACGCGTTGGCTCAAAATGACCGTATAACAGAATTTATTACGACCAGTACTTTTTAGAAAAATTGGCTGGTGCTGTATTTCACGGCAAGTGACATAAAAAGATAGATTAAAATTATGAATCTGTATGCAAGCCTTGACAGCGGGTAGATTAAATGAGCGCTTGTTTAACAAATGGTTATGTCTCGCTGCATATGGACAGAGAGCGGGACCTTGTTGATGGCCAGAAAGCCCAAAGTCCAATCTCTTATCACTGTGAAAGGAAATGATTAAGGCGATCTCACCAACTACTTGTCAAAGACGTTGCAAACTTTCGGTCAGAGCGGCATCTAGGCAAATTTAGAAAATGTCAGTGGAGACAACAGAAGTGGATTTCTACACCCTTAAATCCATATCGTGTTCAGCTAAGTCGCTTCCTAATAAAAGAGGAACACTCTATGGATTTAACGGTCCTTAAATCTTTTTCTTTTTCTTTGGTTATCCAGCACTTTAACAAGAATCTTGAAACCAGTTGAGCGGTAGTCTTTCCCAGAACATTTCAGTCTAAAATGCACAAGTTCATTTCAAGTTCAACAAGTAAATTTGATAACTACATGGTGAGATTACGTTTTCAATTTGCAAGTATTACAGACGGATGACACACACAAAAAAAACGTTCTGGGATTAAAGTAGGCCAGTATTTGGCCACGCTCGGGTCCAGCGGTGAAGACTAGAGGGAAGAGGCAGTCAGAACGCGGGGCGCAACATCGCCTGCATTCAGCCCGCCGAGCCTTTTGTTTCGTTTTCCGTCAGTATTCGCTCTGTCAATCGCGTGATTCGCTTAAAAGTTTCATGCGCCTGCTTGACCAAGGACAGACAGACAGACAGGTTGGAAACCTAACCCAGGCCTAATGTCTCTGTGTACAGGCTCCGGCGAGCAGGCCAAGAAGAAGACCAGGAAGCTCCACCTGAAGAGGAAGCACCGGGTCGACCCTCTGAGGGCGGAGGACAACCCCGCAGAGAGCCCCACCCCTCCACCCCCTCCAGGTCAGACCCGGCCTCACATCTAGCTTCCATTACGGGGGGGCGGGGGCGGATAGGGATAGGGAAGACAGCTACTGGGAGAAGCCAGAACCGGGGACGTTGATACAGGTCAGAGGTTAATGTAAATGATAAATGGACTTCATTTATATAGTGCTTTTCCAGTCTTACTGACCACTCAAAGCGCTTTACAATACTTACAATACTCCATTCACACACTGATGGCGGAGGCTGCCATGCAAGGTGCCGACCTGCTCATCAGGAGCTGTTAGGGGTTTTAGGGGTTCAGTGTCTTGCTCAAGGACACTTCGACGCGCTCTCTGGAGGAGCCGGGGATCGAACCAGGAGTAAGCCTTTTAAATGGTAGATATTTCATTTGGGAATTAAACTCTGTATCGGGGTGCTGGCGATGCAAGTCTTTGACTCGGTAACTAGCTCAGGTTAGCAGTACCCACGCTGTGGGTTTGATTCCATACATACACGGAACAGTAGAACCCAAACAGTTATGATAAAAACTAGACTGACACTGCTGAGTGCCTTACTGCCCAACGCCTATTAAGGCACAACAGTCCACAACACTACTGCATATGTCTGAACTCACAGGTGACCAGCATGGAGGAACAGCTGGTGCAGCTCAGGGCCGACCTGGAGCGCCAGGGACACGAGTACCAGACGCTCCTGGACATCAAGTCCAGGCTGGAGATGGAGATCGCTGAGTACAGGAGACTGCTGGACGGAGAGGCTAGCAGGTAAGTCCCATGTCACATAGATGTGAAGAGTTTTAATCCAGAACACTGAACATCCATTTAGTTACAGATTATCACTTTAACATAATTGAACACAGCACTGGCATTACTTTAAGGATAAAACGCAAAACAAAATAATTTGGAGATCATGTAAGTTTAAATATTGTGTATATATATAAATATTGTACTTTGTGATTTTAAAATAGGTTTTTGTTTTTTTTAATTAAACCTTGTAAATGTAGGTGGTTGTAACACTTTTTAGTTCATCAAGTTTGATTTGCCTTGCAGCTCTGCCAGCTCCTCTTTGATCACTATGGTTGATGGACAAAGCAGGTCAGTTCATGCTTATTTTTACTACATTCATTTAAATTCAAGCTGGAGGTGTTAAACTCCAAAACCACAGAAAGACAATGCCTTGATGAAGTACCATGACCAACACAGGGAATAGAACCCCTAACCCTGGCAGTGTTAGCACCACTCTATAACCGTCAAGCTACACAGTATGATTAGCACCAGGGTGGGAAATCAACCCAATCCAAATGCTGGTTAACTTTTACTGGGGCTGGTCTAAACAACTAGTTGGCAGTTAAAACAGTGGAAGCGTCCAGTGAATTTTAGAATTCCCAGCCACTGTGTCCAGGGTATAAAAGCATAGTTTCCTGCTATGTTTAGTACATATGAGTACTATGTGAGAAAACCATAAGCCTTAAAATCTCTCTTCCTCCTTTGAATCCCAGCTCTACAGTAACCACCACCACCACCAAGGTGGTGACCATGGTCGAGGAGGTGATCTCTTGAGCCCCTGAACCAATCAACGCCAACTTGGAGTGGATCTGACCAATCATATGTCTGTCTGACGGGGCCTGGAGTCAAATCTCAACCAATTACTTTCATCTGCGCTGAATCTGATGAAAAGCCTATTACAACTTCATCTATCAGTTAATCTATATCTTGTACCTTAACTAAAACCATGACCACATACTTCAGCAACAAGATGTGGGATTTGTAAGGGGAAAACTAAAACTTCCAATTCTTTGAATTCTGGTCAACTAGGGTGGATACATGCCAACCAACCTCTTGTTTGCCTCTTATCAAAACTTAATAAAATGGGAAAAAAACAAGTCTTTTTGTCAGAATGTTTCTTAATGTGAGCGTATTTAAACAAGCTTGATAAATGTGCTGTCAGCCCCTCGAAGGCGTAGCGTCAAGCACAGCTGTGAAGAGGAGCTGGCAAAATGGAGGACAGCAATGTCAATGAAAACTCTCACCTGTCAAAGACGAGAATTATTTCAACCGCTTATCCTTTTCATTTTTCAAAATCCCAGTAAAAACACTGGCGTGAGCACCACTTCAAGAAGAGGCAGTGCTAAACGCATTGTTCGTGTTCAGTGCCTGGTGGAGAAGTCATGGGCCCTAATTAAAATTCAGCAGGGTGCCGCAGCGAGTCCATCCAAGCGAAAGACCTGGGTTCAAACTCGAGTATCTGTAACCATCCACCGCACACAAGTGTCCCCGACTAAGACACTGAATCACAGCCAACTCCAGGGGCGCCGCTCTGTAGCTTAAACAGTAGAGAAAACAGAACTTCCCAAAGGGGAATTAAGAAGCATCACATTAATTCAACCACTCAGCATGACATGCTGGCTCTTACCCAACCCTACCGGGCCTTCCCTCTAACATGAGTCAGGTTTCAACAAACCACAAGAGATGATTACAGTTATAGTGAATGACATCAAAAAAGCCAATGAATGTGGGGAAGCCAATTCAATATTTGTGTGTGTGTGTGTGTGTGTGTGCAGCGTAGTACCATAATGTGACTTTAGTTCTCCAAAAAATGTGGAGGCTATTCTCATTTAGCAACCTCCTCTCTACCATAGAACTAAAATGAATGAAAAGGACACTTCCTGGTGCATCTCCCCCTTGGATTTCAGATACTTGCCTCTTTGTGAGGTATGACAGAACCACTGTGTGATACTGATCTAGTCATACTATACATATATACATACTATACTCATCACTCATAAATCAGAACATCAAAAGGAAATTGAAAAAAAAAAAAGAGAACAGGATGTTCCATTAGTTTCTTTAATAATTCTTTTTCCAGTACATGTTGCTGCTTTGTTTTTAAAAATTTTTTTTTTTTAGGAATTACATGTTAGCAATAGAAGATTTGTACACAGTGAGCGATCGTTGAACGGGGGATAAGGGGTGAGAAATGGCACTCACTCAGCGGTGCACCGATATAGGTATTGGTCTCGTTGGGTTGAAACCAGGCTGGTATACTTGGTATTGGTGAGGCCCACCGATTACCAAGAGAATAGCACAATGCTACTGGAATGATGTTTATCAATGAATTCCACTACAAAAACAGGAGGAATGTCATTTCATCGAATATTTATGTCAACAACCTGTTCAAAGAATACTTTTCTCACCATCCTCTTCATCAAAACTGTCTCAATAAAAGTACTCCGATTGGCAGGTACTCAAAATGATACACTGCAAAAAAAATCCTCCATCTCAACAAGTCTCCAAGTCTAGTGTTGAGTTTTAAAATGTTATCCTTAAAACAAGTTAATAAAATCTGCCGTTAGGATGAGATAGCTTAACTTCCTTCTAATGCAGTTTCATGTTTCTAGAATGTCTTTTGAAACAAATGACAAATGAAAGTAAGGCTGATTGTGAACAAGTTATCTCATCCCTTTGGTAGGTTTGTTTTCCACTAGTTTTAAGCTAGTAAGACTCAACACCAACCAGAATGACTTCTTTAGATAGTTTTTTTTTTTTTTTTACAGTGTGTAATCATCTTGGTCAGACATACTGTGGGCAAGTACCCACGCTTGATCAAAGACTGGTACTCAGTATCACTAAGTACTCAAAATTAAGTACTCATAATTGCTATCAGTAAGTACACAAGTACTTATATTTGGTCAGCTAAAGGGTAGCGCTTCACATTGGCAAGTACTAAAAAACAGATTAAGCACTTAAACTTGGTCATTGACAGACTGGTGCTTGGTATTAGAAAGTACTCAAAAAAGTAGTACTCATACTTGGTCCTCTAAACACATGGCATCGGTGCACCTCTATACTCATAGTACAGACAGACCAGAGAGACCAGTTATACAGATTATCTACAAGACCCTCATTAACCACGCCCACCCCACAGACACACAGTACATAACATGTACGTACACACACAGACACTTGCTTAAGAGCAAATCAGTCAAAGTCGACCCTTCCCACGTACGTAATTCATAAAAGAGCACAAAAAGGTATGAAAAAATTTAAGAAAAAAGTCATAAGGAAAAAACATATTTATATATAGTATTTATAAAAAAAAAAAAAAGAAAAAAAAAAGAAGAGGAATAATACTTTTGTCACAAGAGGTTAAAGGGTATTGTGTTTTTGTTCTTTTAGCTACTGTCAGTTCCCATCGTGCTGCTGCTGTTGCTGCTGGTGCTCCCCGTGTCCGCTCGCTCACGTTTGTGGATTTGCTCGTGTGCTTTGAGGTGGCCAGACTGGCTAAAAGTTTTACCGCACTGGGGGCACGCAAAAGGCCGCTCCCCTGTGTGGATCTGCTGATGAGCCTTGAGGTGCCCCAGGCGCCCGAAACTCTTGCCACACTGCGTACAGCCGAATGGCCGTTCCCCCGTGTGGATCTTCTCGTGGGTTTTGAGCACGCCAGAGTTGCTGAAAGTCTTGCCACACTGCGAGCAGCTGAAGGGCTTTTCGCCCGTGTGGATTTGCAGGTGGTTGCGGTAGCTCATCTCCTTGGTAAAGCTCTTCCCACAGTGCTGGCAGCAGTATGGCCTTTCGCCCGTGTGGCTGAGCTGATGGGCCTTCAGCTCTTTTGACTGGCCAAAGCTCTTGCCGCAGGTCACGCAGCAGAACGGACGCTCGCCTGTATGTAGGCGCTGATGGGAACGGAGGTCATCAGCTTTCGTGAAGCCTTTGGGGCAGTGGGCGCAGACATACGGCTTCTGGCCTGTGTGGATGAGCTGGTGCCGTTTAAGGTTCCCAGCCTGCCCGAAACTCTTGCCGCACTGCGAGCAGGTGTAGGGCCGTTCGCCGGTGTGTATGCGTTGGTGGGTCTTCAGGTTGCCAAGTGTGCTGAAGTTCTTCCCACATTGCGTGCAGCAGAAGGGCTTCTCCCCCTGCATGTTGCGGGGTTTGCGCACCGTGGGGTTCTGGCTCTTTGTGGTAACGGCCGTACCACCTCCAGCCCCCTGCCCAGCCGCCGCGGTCACCCCGGCTGAGGGCTTCCCCTCCTCGGCAGGCTGGAGCTCATACAACGCCCCACTGCCACCAAACTCAGGGTCTAGCTTCCCCATGCCGTCCATCAGCATGGGGTCCGGTCTGAGTTTGTTGAGCTCGGTGCGGAGCTCGGCCATGTGGATGGACTCCAGGCCATTGTGGTGCAGGTCTGAGCGCTGTAGGTGGCTGGACATGAGGATGGATTCTGGATACTCGGCTTTCAAGGAGCCCAGCTCTGTGGTATAGTAGCACTGCAGATCCACGTGGTGGTCTGACTTGATATACTCCAGAGTGTCCGATACCTGAAACAATGACAAATAAAGATGTAGGTTAAATAAAATAGGATTCCTTGCTGTCACAACTCCCGTGAGGCCATTTTGCATCCTTTCTTGTAAGCAGAGTAGAAGGTCCTATGGTCCAGATGCTTTCAAAAATAATAAATAAAAACCACTCAACCACTCTTATCTCTTCTGTCCCATCTCTCTCTAGAATTTTTCTCACACAAGATGCTTTTAAATTTAACCCTAATATTGTCAGGGTACTGTGGCTCTGACCAGAAAAGAATAAGTGCCCCTCAGAGATTTATGAAGCATCAAACACAAAAGATGAGAGGGAAGGGGGACCTAGTGTTCATACCACCATTTTGGCAAACATCTGTCCAGCTAAAGTTTCCTTGAGCAAGACACTGAATTCCCCACCAGCTCCCAGAGGCACTACTCTGCAGCTGACCCTGCCGGTTGACCTCTCTGTGGAGAGGAGCGGGCAGCATAAACACCAACTTCCCCTTAGGAATCAATACATACAGTATCGCACAGAAAAAAAAGCAGTTCATGTAATTCAGTTAGGAATGCAGTGTCTTGTATGCTTTGAAACAACTCAGAACAATACAGAAAAACATGCAACCGACATCAGATACCTGGTGAGAGAACAGGAAAGGTTCCTTCATACCCAGCATTGACATGCAGGTATGAAGTGATAGGACTGATCTGATACAGTAAAAATGCATGAAGCGCTGGTGGAAATGCAAGAGGTAAATGGGACCAAGAAATTAATATTTTGATGTAGTCGAGACAGATCTGAACCCTAAAGCAATGCAAACCCAGTCTTCCGACTATCAGGTGAGTGTAGTGATAATGTAAATAAAACTAGTGATGGCATTCATAATGTAAATTTAATCAAATACCTTTCATTCCTCCTAAGTGGAATGATACAGTTCGTAAATATTTTTTAAAAGTCTTAATGTATCAATTTAAGAAAGGTACAGGCCCTGCAATTAACTGAACAAGACCAGGTCAAAACCTAGTATATGGCTGGACCGTGGCCAAAAACCTTGTTGCTTTTCATTTGAAACGGATACATCGGCCAATGGGGAAACTCCCAACACTTGGCCGACCAATAGCCAGTTTGCATACAACATCACGTCACTACGTTGATGTGGCGTGAACTGCAGATGTCTTCATAACATAAGGATCGCGTCCAACATACGATTTGATTTTCTGTTTATACCCTCTGTTTATACTTTTCTCTCGTAATATCGTCTAAACTAGCACAGTACGGGCTTTCCTCCATCTAGTCCATTCTGCTTTTCACCTCCTGCCCTCCATCTGAATTCCGCACGTCATTGGAATCACGTGACTGCTAACAACGTATGGTGCAACTTCATCACTCGGTGAGTCGGTGACGGACAGACATTTGCTTTTATAGGGCTGGCACCGCTGTTATGGTCCTGCCAAAAACCAACATGCAGCTGATGAAAAGTTGAAGGCAATGAAAAGACATGTAAAGAGACAATACATACGAACTGTATAATGCGTTTTATTACAGTTAGTGCCAGTAGTGATGGAACCTGCTATGGTGATGGCTAAAATGACCAATGTTCCCCAGCCAGAAAAAGGGGGATTGCCAAGCAAAGGGCTGCCCGACTGTATGGAGAGTTCTGGAGAGTTCTGGATTTCTGCCATTGAGAAGTAGTGCAGTTGCTAAGTAGGTACGTCTTTAAAAGGATTTGCCATCAGCTAATGATCTTAGGATCTGGGAAACACACCAGCACAGCAGGAGCTGGTAAATCATCAGAATAAGCTTGAAACTCGTCCGCTACAAAAACAGTTCCCAACCATTTGCCATGATGGGTCAATTAGGACCCAGAGGACAAA
>OMKK01001570.1:0-11334 GCA_900302305.1 Polymixia japonica | reverse complement strand
TATATATATATATATATATATATATATATATATATATACACACACCCAAAGTTAAATTAGGCTACTTATTTCTGTTATATACTTTTGCTGTTCTAATTAGTTAATTTAAACTTATTTTACCTGATGTGAGAAGTGTGTTGAAGAATTGGGCTAACAGTGGTATGCTAATTCAAATCCTATCCAGATTGGAGGGCATTAAAGCAGTGTGCTCATTTTCTTGTTCCTGGCAGGTCTTGAGCGGAGGCTCATCTGCCTTTGTAGCCATGTTGTCAGACTAAAAAGAGATAAGAAGAAAACTGAATTAGCCTATTTTAATTCATTGCTTTTGAGCACTGTATGTAATGTAATTTTAGGCTAACTGAATTGACTTGACTTTAATAACGAGCATGGAGAGTGAAATTGCAACTTACGTCGTGTTCTTCTTCCTGAATATTGGCCTATGGAATAGTCAAGAGAAACAGCCACTCTTCTTCCTCTTTGCTTTTGTAGAGCGTTGGCCTTTGGCACTGAAACTCTGAGGTGCGGTAGGTTTGTCCACCTGCATTGGGCTAGTCGGAGCGCCCCCTTTCTGGGACAGCCAACAAGAAATGCATTATTACAGAGTCAGCTTTGACTGCTGGCTCCCATTCATCCAGGTTATCCAGAGTAGGCCCACAGGATGGTGAACAGTCAGCCACAGATCCAGATTTGTCCTATAATGGTGCACAGAGGTACTTCCTTCCAAATACAACATCATTGTCAGAGTGAGTGTTGGGGTGCTGAAGAAACCACACTTTTTCAATAATACAATTGTAGTCTATCATTTGATCCATGCAGCATGGAGACTCAACATCGCTAAGCAGGTTAGATGGAGTCAGCATCCTGGGCTGGATTGCTGGATTCTCCAGCATTTCTTAAAGTCGCTTCCTTAGTCACGAGTCACTCTTCTTTCGTGGTAGAAAAGTCTCCATTCACCATAGCCAAGAAAGGTTTGCAAGCTGAGGATTATGTGCTGATTAATGGGTCACATATGTTGAGTTTCACTGGTCCACAGGTACATTTGTAGCCTGCATCAGCAGGCTGAGATGACAGGGACATGGGAGAGTTCAGCTCTACAATCACTCCAGAGATATTCAAGGCCTGAACATAAAGATACCGCTCCTTCCCAAGGATCTTTACAAACTTGCAAGCCATGTCTTCATACCACTCATCATTAAGAGCATTGAGAAGAGTGACCATTTGCATCCATGCTGAAAGAAATTCAGTGTAAATAATACAGTCATGTATGATCTTGTTTCATCTTATTTTTTCATCATATATTGTAGTTTAATTTAAACGTAGAATTAATACTTACTGTAAAATTAAAATTAGCCCATGAGCATCTTAAAGTTTTATCAAGGAGAAATATAATTTGCTAATTGGCAAGAGACATTCTTGGTTGAGTTGGCATGGCACCACCGTTTACAGTGAGCAAAATCATCATTAAAATATGTTCACTTGTGATACAAAAGAAAAACTAAAAGACAAAACAAAATAATCAATACATAAAGCCAAATTTGCCACTGACCTGTGATACTCAACAGAAATAAAATTATTATAGCCATACTAATCTGATGTTCAGAAATGCACAAAATACTAAAAGATTTTAAATTCAAGCCACGGTCCCATGTGACGACAACTGTTTGGGACAGTTGATTATTTTGTAATGAGGTCCCAGGAATGCAAGACACAAGGCCTTTTAGCCATGAATCCTTTATTGACAATGCTTATTTGAAAAATAGAGTAAAATACTTGACTTAAAAAAAGCAATTAACAGCTTTGACAACAGATATGTTCAGAACAGCTTTGATTAGTTGAAAGTGCAAATTTTAAGTCAATACAGAGAAAGAATTCAAGACATGCAACACATTGTCAAAACACAAAGACCCTTAGACCAGCCAATGATAAGTCTAACCTCAGAAAACATACAACTGAAAGCTATTACCTGCACATTTTGCATAATGTTATTGCACAGACATGCAATACAAAGCACGTACTATGAGTGAGCATTTACTTAAATATAAATACTACATCCCTATGCTGAATTTAATCAGTTATAATACAGATGATGGAAAAGAAAAAATATCATAATAGCATGAAGCGAGCTTCCACTGCCACTTGGCCAACTGGGCACACTGCTTGCTGAGGCAACTGTTTCGAACACGGACCTAGAGAGCAGCTTAAACTGCATACGTTTATATTGTTTTTCTATACCAATAAATAAAAAGGAGATGCTATACAAATTTCCAAGCCCCAAGACTGGCATCATGACACTAGGAAGAGTTTGCATTTGTTTTATTAAGTCAAAAACATCTTTTCTTAATGACTGACAATTTGTGAGCTCCCTCTCCCCCAACAAGAACAATAAAGGACTAATAGATGTTAATTAAAAACTGACAAACAATAAATGACATGTAGCCTGTGATTAGATGTGTTCATATCAATCACTCAGCATGAAAAAGCAAAATGGTGACAAACAGAGAAATGGAACTAATATCCAACATGAACTGGTTGTGTTTAGAATCAGATCATTCAATTGTAACAAAAACAGTTGGTAGAATTATCACACTACCGTGTGTCATACAAGGCCATGTATCTAGAGTGAATACAAAATGAAAAGTGCTCTATACAAAGGACAACAGAGTTATTCCATTTTGAATATTCACTTGCATATGAGAAAGATATCAAACCACTGAAGGGGACAAAGGCTACACAGAGTTAAATCAATACAGCCACCATTCAAAAATTATTAATAAAATAATATGTGAAAGTATTTCATCTTAGAAAGGTGGTAAGCAGCGTTACAGTTTATGGTTATTTTGCAGCCTGAAGGAAAAGAAATTCCCCAACTTTGAAGTACTCGCGCAACAACATACGTCATGAATTTAATGGCATAAAAGAAAATTGGGAATACACCTTCTCCCCTACTGTGGCAAAAACCATTCACATTCTGACTTAGCTTTTAGTCAGGATTACAACCTCTGTCTATACTAGTTTCGCGTGCTCTCTAAGTCAGAAGCTACTCCAAGAAATAACCAAGAGAACTGAGTCATTATCCTAGCTTGCGACCTATTTGCGCTAACTGATAGCTGACGGTGCAGTCTAATTCTTATTGCCTTGGTCTTCCTGTTGCGCTTTTCAACAGGTTCAGCAATATGGTCCAAACCCGCCGGACATTCCCCTGTGCGGACAATCGTGACATGGTGACAGCGTGGACATAGAGTTAAAACACGTTAAGCATGGTTCGTCTGCTGAGAACTAGCTTTAATGGCGGGACAGGAATTTCGTACTACAGCGGTTCTCAGTTCCAGTTCTCCCAGTCTTCATCCAGCTGAAAAAGGAGGGAACGAGAGAATGATGAGTAAATTGTCAATTCTTCACAGTTAAATCAACATGGTAGCCCATTATGGTTAACATTTAGGTGAATATCACCAAAGGAATACTAACCTCTCCAGAGGCTTCTACTTTAGAGAGTGCCAGTTGGACCTCCTCTTCTGTCATGTCCAGGTCAAAGTCTTTCTCCCAGTCCTCACTTACATCAGTGCTGGATCCTAGAGAGGTTAGGAGAAAGGATAAGATAAGGCCACTGAACACTTGTGACTCCCTACGACCTTGGGTTCCACTACTGCTTCTAGGCCCGTTTAGTGGAAGTCATAGTCACATCCCTTAACTTAATCCTGTTAGGATTTAGGCTCCCAAAATGGAACAGTGAGAAACTCACTGTCGACTGAAAAATCCCCAAACTGCCACATCATCCTGAATGAACCATACCTTTCTTGCCATTGTTTGAGGGTGTAGATTTCCCGCTGTCAGAGTTGAGCTCGAACACCCTCAGGTCCTGGGGCCCCTCTTCCTTTGCCGTTTCTGGTTTTGTGGTGGGGACAGAAGCTGACGCCTCATCAACAGTGACCTCTGGCTGGGCTATAGCCTCTACGTGAGCCTCGGGGTGCAAACCACTCTTTCCAGGTCTCTGGTTGTCCTGTGTTATGTCTACCATGTCCTCCAGGCTGACAGCCTCTGTCAATTTCTTGGCCAGCTCATTAGCAGTAGGCTCGGGCCTCACTTCCACCTGCGTTGGCAGACTAGTGCTGTCGCTGCTGATTGAGAGAGTGGCGTCACGCTCTCCACTTGGAGACAGGGTAGGGCTCAACGGGGTCATTGCTGTGAGACCCATCGAGGTTGTGGGCAGCTGGGTTGCCGTGTCGTCCAACGGGGGTGTAAAGTCGAGTCGAGATGATGACGTGGCACCCAGGAAGTCATCTGATGTTAACAGCACGTGTGCAAGAAAGACATGGTAAGTAACAGGCTTGGAAGCAAAGCTGATTAGGGTATTATTCATCATCTAAAATTGTGGCGAGCCTACCCTCATCTTCCTCTTCCCAGCCTAGGGTCTCTGTATGGGTGGTCTGCTCTGCCCTCTGCTTCAGGGCCACTCTCCTTGCCTCCTCCTGGAGGACACAATCAAAGGAGACTTGTAATATGATACAAGCATTGTAATATGTATGTCCTGCTTAGGCTTTTTTCTTTTGAGACCTGTGAGAAGAACAGGATGTGTATTTCATTCTGATGGAGTCCTAAAACTAAATCTTTCAATAATCTGTAGAGCTCTGACTGAACTCTAACTCAGCCAGTAGGTGGCACATAAGACAATTTATTGAGTTGACACTATTGATGCTGCTTGACAAGTCTTAAGGGCAATTGGCATCTTGAAACAAACTTATAAAAACAGTATATTTACCTGGTCCAGTTGAAAGACTCTGTAGAAATACCTCTGCCAGAATTCTGAATGGGCTACAGCTGCTGGAACCTATGAAAGTAATGCAAAGCATAGAAGACATCCTTATCTGCATTACTAGTTCAAAATGAAACTCAGGGCTTTCCCTGATGATTAATAAATGTGTAGAAAAGAGCAACAGATGGTACCATTTTGGTGTATAGGGCTCGTATAGAGGGACTGTTGACCAGAAGCTCTGATATTTCTCCTTTCCTCTCCTCCAAACTGAAACTGGACAGCCAGTTGTCAAACTGCTCAGGGGGGCCTATACACAAACAACATCAGATTAAAACACACTACCAAGGAATAGAAGAGACAAATTACATAAAGATTAACAACAACAAAATATGATGTACAGCTATGAAGACAGTTTAACATGTTACTCCAACAATACTAAACCAAAGGTCTGCCATTGTTATTGTGAGCTTTGTAGGATAACTATTTCCCTGTAAATTGTCCTACCATCTGGTTCATTGCAGTACGTAGCAGGGTCTGCCTGTAGACTGTAGAGACGAGCCTGAGAGAAAAACTGCTGTTTAGCTGCGGTTGTCTGTCCACCACAGACACATCATGTGCCTGCTTTACAACAGTTCTACAGCACCTCTTTAGGCCAATAGAACAAGATTAAATATATCCTGAACCAACACATTGTTAGATGGTTTCAAAGTACTTTTCTCAGATCAGAACCATTTAAACAGTTTAGTTTTGTGTTCCCTAACGCATCGAAAAAGAGAGGTGATGATTCATTTAGCTCTGTAAGCAATTATATAGAAGGTAGGGTGAGAGTGAGAAAGTCAGAGAATTAGACCCTAATGAAAGCAAGACTTATGCCCACCTTGGTACTGTCATAGACCTCTGTGGTTCCTGCTGGGGTTGCCACGAGTGTGATGACATCACAGTCAATGGTTTTATCAGGTGGTGGGGCGAGTGTGTCTGTTATCACCCCTAAGAAACTAGAAAGGCTCTTCTTCACCTTTTCTGTAGTCTCTGAGGAGCCCTCAACCTGAAAAGTAATGAAGGGTGACATACAGGGTATGGCTAAGTCACTAACTACTAAATTAGCTTCATATTTGGTGATGACCATATTCCATGTTCCTCTCAAACAAAATCATAATCTTTCTAATACCATTTGGAGATGACTTGTGTCCTGCTTTAAGGGGATAGTCAGAGTGTTAGTCCTGCCTTTAAGATTATCAGAGTTATGACCAAGATGAAAGTTGTAAATTACCGCAAGTTTGTTCCTGACAGCACTGGCTGTAGCCACAATTGAGCAGGCAGTATCATGTTGCACCACATTGGTGAATTCTGTTAGGTCTCGCTTTATGAATTCAAAGGCCTCAGATGACTGCAAAGGAGAAGAGCACAATGTTCCCATGAGATGATCGTGGTTAGAGCTAGTTACATATCCAGCAGAATAACATCATTAGAATGGAGATTATATCTGCCGACCAGCAGAAAAGAGCACTGGTTTCGATATGACGCCTACCTTATCTTTGACGGCCTGAAAGCTTTGCTGAAGCCAGCCTCCCCACCAGCCTTCTCTACAGTTTAAAGATCAAGACAGACGTTTACATTTCAAAAACAGTAGAACGTAATTTACAAACTATGATTACGGTAAAACTGAGCCACATTCTCCGCTCTAGTGCTATCAAAAGGTAGTCCTGCTAGTCAAAACATTTGGATTGTGAAGTGCTGGTTTACTTTTATTACGTTAATAAACTCTGTCAAGCTAAACCACTTAGCCATCATTGCGTCCCAAGCTAACGCTAACTAGCTATTGAGGTTAGCCTTCAGTGCGATCCGCGATTTGTTTAATCTGTAAATGGATGCCAGATGTTAAGTGTGGTTCTTATAATCTGCCCAAGGAAATTTATTACAATATTTAAGCGTTTCTAGACCAAAACCAACACTAACTGTGCTAACTTATAGGCTAAGCTAAGGCTAACCAGCTGGTGCAATGTTTTGGTAAACAAACGGACTTCCTGAAATGAGATCGGGAATAACGTTACACCGTTTACACAAACCAACCGGACACATTTACAAATGGCCATGCACCAATAACAAGGACACAACACGTGTATGTCGTCAGTGTTTTACGGATACATTGTTAAACATTAAAACTAAAAAGTATTTTGCGACTTCACTCTCACCCCTCAGCCATCTTCAGACGATGACATCATCAATATTTACTGAACTCTGAACCCTGTGGATGTGGCTTGGAAAAAACGGATACGTCATTAAATGTGACTAATCACCCACATTGAATCGTTTACTACACTGCAGAGTGTTTTTTGTCGTACATTTATTTTAGTTTTCACGTGTGGAGGGCATGTTAATATTATGAAACTCTTTTGCGCTTTCTACGGTAGCTGCAGGTGGTCAAGTTGGACGAGGACGCAAAAAACTGAACGGATTTTGGTGGGTTGAGATGTACACTGAAGAGTGCAAATGTAACCTGTTAATGATTGGTAACAATTATGTTATTAATAATGAACTTATACCTAATAACTATGCACATGCAAAGTTCTATCACAATTAACCTAATCACTATAATTAATCTAAATCAAACCTACCGTTTGAGCCACTGTAATCAGTGTTCAGCAATTTATGTCTGAAGCCCTCCAGATACATCTCCTTCTCAGTATTTCTGTGTATGTGCATTTGTGACTGTGCACACTCATGCAAATTTGTGTTGACCAAATCCCAGCTGTTCTTTATCCTCATCAGAATTCTGGGTAAAAAGGAGCCAGGTTTTACTTTGCGTTAAGTAAAAAAGGTCAGACAACAAGCTTCTGGATGAATGTTCTCCCTTAATTGAAGTCCCCCTTTATCCAGACGCCGCACAATATGTGCGTATGTTCTGCAATATGTCTCTCCTGTTCAGCCCCTCACTCCTCTTAATTGGGTCTTTCAGTCCCCTAATTAACTCTGTCGATCTGGGCTCTGCTGAGCCAAGTTGAGCACGCACCCCTCTATTGATTAGGCTCTGAATCAGTTAACTTATCCATCTGTCTGCACAACAATGGGGTGATAGTGTTAGCATGACATGAAATCATGCACAAGAGGACTTTATAACGGTTGACACTGAACTCTGTGTTGTTAAATACTTTTGTGCTTTCATCTTGTTTTGAATTTGATAAGGTCACTTCAGCTGATTACCAGTTAAGGATTTAATGCCTGTAGTATTTGATTCCTAATCTACCAAGGGTTTAGTCTGAAGTACAGATGTTGATTGAGGAAACATTGTGATATTGACCAAATTTCTGCACGTTTTCTGTTTGTCTCCACTCATAAATAGAATTAAATATCAATTTCCCCCAAGCATTTTGGGGCATACAGTATACTCCAATTACTTATTTGTTACACAGTGTATGGCATTTTAACAATTCACTGTACACAACATTATGACTTAAAATCAGTGCTGTCACTGCTAGTTAGCATATGCTTAAAAGCACCATGTTGACCACAGCGGCTGACCATAATGGCGCACAGAGGCACTGTCCATATTGTATGATTTAAGATGCATATCCATTACACACCACACACATCACACCCAGACATGCACACACTCCATCCTGCTGATGCCACACCGTGGGTTAACACCATCTGGTGTCGATCAGGAAACACCAGCTTTGCACAAGTCAATGTCTCTAATTATCCACCTAGAGTAAAGGGAGGCCGATCCCCACTAATCCCCACAATGTGTTCTGCTTCCCATTCCCACCTGTGCCCAAATAAAGGGGGGGCCTTGTGGGAGTACCCGGGGTCTCAGTGTCAGGGGACCGGGGACCAGGTGACGCTGCAGCGCCAGTCCCAACGACAGAAGCCCCATCGCTGGGCTGGGCTGGCAGCTGCCTCCCCCCACTGGGACATCCTACAGCTGACAATCCCCCAGTACTGACAGGGGCTCTTTACAGTGTCAATAGCCTCATAAATTAGAGCTAACCGCCTTTGTGGTGAGCGAGGTGTCAGGCCTTTTGGCCCGACAGCGCTTGTTACCATGATGAAATGTAGATTGAATGGAGGGGGTCTGTGTCCCAGGCACGAGAGCTTGGCCTCCCTCGGCCTTTGTGTCCCATGCACGGCTATTGTTCCAACCTATTCAGAGCTCTCAGGAGGAGGAGGGGTAGAAGGGAGGTGGGTGGGAAGGAGTTACATCTCTTCATTTCTCCCCTGATCTCCAGCTCATCTGTCAGCCGTGGGAGGATAAGCATGTATTTTACACGCTTGATTTGTTGCTAAGTGAGGGCCAGCCATTGTTGGGTTGTTTGACTAAATTATGTTCATGGCAATCAGCCTGCATAATAGTTATCTTTGCAGTTTTGTTGATTAATCATTGTTTTCAGCTATCAAATATTTATTTATCTATTATTGAAGCGCATGCTTTACACTACGAATGCAACATCTTTGATTGTATTTTTCTGATGATTACATGTATCTTCACTAATCTAAATGTTCACTATGCAGTTAAGACCCATACTTTTTGCAGAAAATCTAATTGTGCAGGGTTTAGGGTTGACCGTACTCATCTCCTCTAATTCAGCTTTGCCCTCGGTATGAATACATCACTGCTCTTACCAGACAGTGACAAATCCTCTGGCCTAGAGATGAGAGGCCTCGAGACGGCCGTGTCCCTCGCCTGCGTCAGACAAAAGTGACGCGCCATCCTGGCGCCTGTGTCGTCCTTTCATCTCCTACACCCTGTTGAGGTGAAGATGGATGGTCCCCAAGCTCTAAAGCACCACATTCACCCTCTGTGTTGTCGTATTGTCTAGCCCTTCTGTTCCTCTTTAGCTCAGAGGTAGGCCTCTCCAAAGCTGGTTAGCAACCAACACCCTCTCCTAAATATCCTTACTTCCACTGCTCCCCAGCTCTTCCTAGTACCAACACCACCCCCTGGGTCTAGTCGAGGAAGCTGTGGCTATACTGGTCTTATGATTAGATATATTGTGATAAGATTGCGGTTCAATAATCTGAAGTCTTGACCAAACCAATTCCACTTCAAATAACAAACAAGTCTGAAAAATAAATAGTAAGGATTTCAGGATCATATATATGTAAAGATAAAGGCAAACAAGGTTTATTGTAACAAAAGTTTAATTTAAGAAAATAGAAATCCTGCACCATTGAACACAGCAGTCTCTTTTTGTCACCACAGATATCAGATAAATTACGAGCAACAATCTTTGCTATTTTGATACAGTCCTAGTGCATTTAGAACATTCCAGTATAAACAAAGCAAAAGAGATGATTTATAAAAATAGCAGCAGTTTGCATGATAAGACATATATACAATATATACATGCTCTGGCACCTGCCAGGTTTTAATCAGTTCAGTCAACAATGTTCTGTGAGCTGCTTGGTACACCATGATGATCCAAACAGCAGAGTTCAGTTTCATGAGTCTCTTGCTCACTTGTTCATGGACAGGCTATGCAGCGTAGAAGTAGTGGTGGGCAAAGGCTGGCAGAGTGAGCAGGGACAGGGCATGCCAGGGAAGTGCCTGTAGGAGCCGGTCAGGTGGAGGGGGTCCTTCAGAAGGCCCTGGACCGGAGCGTGAAAACCAAGGAAGCCAGCTGATGGGGGTGAGTGTGGGGCTTGAGCTGGCGTAGGTGAGTGGTGCTGAAGAGTTGAAGCCACGCTTCCCACCAGGGAGTGTAGGGACTGGCCCAGAGGATGGAGTGGGAGTGGGACCGTGGGGGCCGCAGGGCTGATCCTGGGGTGGGTGACGGTACGACTGTGTGCAGCCGCGCTGCCTCCGTATACGTCCCCCACCAACTTCTTCATCTCCTCCAGGGAGCTGGACAGCATGAGGATGTAGTTACGGGCCAGCAGCAGGGTGGAGATCTTTGACAGCTTGCGGACGGAGGGGCCCTGGGCGTAGGGCATGACCTCTCTCAGGCCGTCCATAGCCTGGTTCAGATCGTGCATTCTTTTCCTCTCCCGGCTGTTGACTTTCAGTCTCAGATCCTGCACCTCATCCTTGTTGGGCTCGGACCGGGTCTTAGCCTTGCCACCCCCTGCACAGCGCTCAGTCCTGCCCTGGCCCGCATCCCTGTCCGCCCTCCCTTCTTGGCAGTATGTCTGGAACATTTTGTTGGAGAAAAATCCCCCGACGCAATCATCCACCACCAGGTCTGGGGATGAGGAGCGGCTGCAGGTGGAGCCAGCGTCAGAATCCATCTTGGTTGAAATAACAGCAAAAGTACCAAAAATAAATACAACCCAAATGTTGGGGGTTCAAGTTGTTTACTAAGTTCTAAGACAGAGAAAAACAAACAGGTTCTTCCTTGGACTCTAGTAGATGCTGAAGGCTACAGTTCCCTAAGGCCGATATTCTCACACTCTTCACTTCTCTCAGGGTTTCGTGGCGTTGAATCTGGTGACGAGGCCGTCCACAGGAGTGAGGTCTGCCTTAACTGTCACCCTCCAGGCCTACCGGGGTGTATTTATATCCCTGTCCCAACAAAGGAACAATAAGGCGCATAATGAGACACTTAGAACCACAGCCAATTGCAGAAGGGACACACTTTCACCCTCTC